>OW026523.1:32223489-32386489 GCA_932274085.1 Protocalliphora azurea | reverse complement strand
TATTATATTATATTATATTATATTATATTATATTATATTATATTATATTATATTATATTATATTATATTATATTATATTATATTATATTATATTATATTAATATTATATTATATTATATTATATTATATTATATTATATTATATATATTATATTCTATTATATTATATTATATTATATTATATTATATTATATTATATTATATTATATTATATTATATTTATATTATATTATATTATATTATATATATTATATTATATTATGTTATAGTATGTTATATTATATTATATTATATTATATTATATTATATTATATTATATTATGTTAAAATATGTTATATTATATTATATTATATTATATTATATTATATTATATTATATTATATTATATTATATTATATTATATTATGTTAAAATATGTTATATTATATTATATTATATTATATTATATTATATTATATTATATTATATTATATTATATTATATTATATTATATTCTATTATATTATATTATATTATATTATATTATATTATATTATATATATTATATTATATTATATTATATTATATTATATTTATATTATATTATATTATATTATATTATATTATATTATATTATATTATATTATATTATATTATATTATATTATATTATATTACATTATATTATATTATATTATATTATATTATATTATATTATATTATATTATATTATATTATATTATATTATATTATAATTATATTATGTTATATTATAATATATTATATTATATTATATTATATTATATTATATTATATTATATTATATTATATTAGGTAATATTATATTATGTTAGATCTGCGACGTACCTTACGAATTATATATTTAACCTTATTTCTGCACATACAATAATGTCGTATTGTATTCTTCTCTCGAGTTACTCGGAATGCTATATTCCAAGTTTCTGTAAAAAACACACGTTGTTCGATCATTAATTTTCAAATTGAAGGACATACAAATCATTGCGTGATTTGAGTTTAAGGTTAGAAACTGATTTTCGACTAACTTTTTCAATATCAGAAACTAAAAAAAAGCAATCAAGGATGTTGTTATTATTGTGATGTAAGACATCACGATAACGAGTAGGGCATGAGTTGTGAGCAATAGAAAGTGAGGACCTATTGCAAAAATCTCAAATGTCATTACCCCTGGAAAAAATGTCAAAATTTAAATCTTCCATAATTATAAAATTATTTCGATTTCAATTAGCTCTTCTTCACATGTATTGAAATTGCGGTGAGGCAAATATACAACACCTACTCAAGTAGTCTTCAAAGATACCTTCATCCATTCTTTCACAAACAACACGAGGCTCAAATCGATCCAAAACGCACAAACAGACACGACCACCCTTTCGAAGCATCCTGTCTCTACGAAAAATATTAAAACCGTTCATTGCTACTGAATCCTTATACCACATTTCAGAAACTCCTATTACATCTATTATGCTACCCTTATGCAATTTCTTTATTTCATCAAACTTAGCTGATCCCGATTTTTTTAACACCATAGCAAACATAATTTTGTTGTTGAATACTGGCCCCACATTATACATCTTTTAATAAATTTGTAAAACATTGTTACATTTGCACAAAGAGAAATTTTACCCCAGTATCATAAAAATACGTATTAAACTTAACTGTCGAACATCTAATCATTTTAAATATTTCTTTGTTTGATTAACAATTAACTACTGTGCGAAAAGACATATAAAATTATGTTCACATTATTTAAATATTTGACTTAAAATACTAATCATGTAATACATATTTATGAACCATCAAAGTATTTGCATATATTTGTTTGGTACTATTCATTATAATTTTTATATTAAGATTGTTTTTTACAGTTTTTTCATTAATTAGCTATTATAACATAATGTAAGAAATATATGTATGTGTAAAATTGTATTCCAATTTTACGATTAATGGAAAAAAAGAAAAAAAAAAATCATAATTTCTTTCATAAATAAGTAACTACATAGAGTAAGCATACCCATGCAATAATTTATAAAGTTAAGAATACTAATATTACAGATAAGTAAGTTAGTGTACACACCACAGTAGAACATACTTCTCTTTCACTAAAATTTTTCAGCAGAAATAATGTTCAATTTTTGGAGTTGTAGCGTTTTTCCATATTGTCATAAAATTATACATATATTTCTGATCCCAGATGGAATCTGGACGTAGTACGTACATTTCTGAAATCTACTAGTCCTGGCTACTTCCGATTCATGTCTGCTCCGTATGTCCATTGCAGCCACTTAAAAATTCAAAATTTTTTCATATTTTGATAGTGAAAAATACATTTTTTTAAATTATATATTTCTGATGCCAGATGGAATCTGAATATAGAACATAAATTTCATGGAATATACTAGTCCTAGTCTACTCACACTCTTCCGCTCACCCGATTCATGTCTGTTCCTTATGTTTTTTGAGTTATATACTCCATGAATATCCCTAATACTTCACATATATTTTCTTTTAACAAATACATTTATTATCATTATCTTTTATTACACTTTATCAAATATTTTTAATCTTATTTTACTCATCATTATTTTCTCTCTATTGAATTACTCTCTGTTTACTTGTTAAACATTTTAGTTTAATTATTTTTATCGTTCTTCCTTAAATTATCCTAAACTAGTTCTTCTTACTGTTATATTTGTGCAATACATGCTAAATAGTAATTATTAAAAATTATTAGAGTGAAGTTTTAAATTAACAGTCAAAATGGAAAGTTAAAATCAATTGAAAATAAATAAAACACTTATTTTTAAATAATAATAAATAAAAAAATTACATAGTTTTAATTAAATTATTATTGGAGCCACATTTTTCCATATTTTATAGTGAGAAAATACATTTTTCAAAATTATATATCCTTGATCCCAGACTCCATGGACATATAACATACATTTCTGGAACCTACTTATCCTGGGCTACTCTCACTTTTCCGCTTACCCAATTCATGTCTGCTCCTTATGTCCATTGAAGCCACTTGAAAATTCCACATTTTTCCATGTTTTCATACTGAAAAAATACATTTTGAAACATTATATATCTGATTACAGATGGAATCTGTACATAGAACATACAATTCTGGAATCTACTGGTCCTGGTCTCTCCCGCTTATCCAATTCATGTCTGCTGCTTATGTCAATACTTTTCCATATTTTCATAGTGACAAAATACATTTTTCATTTCCTAGATGGAATCTGGACATTGAACATACATTTCTGGAATCTACTAGTCCTGGGCTACTCCCCCTCTTCTGCTTACCTGATTCATGTCTGCTCGTTATGTCCATTGGAGCCACCTGAAAATTCCACATTTTTCCATATTTTCATAGTGAAAAAATAGATTTTTCAAAATTATATACCTCTGATCCCAGATGAAATTTGGAGATGATATACCGTTATTGCGATAATGTTAAAGGATATTTTTATATAGGTTTATAACTCAATGATTTGGCATTAAAAATTCTTATTGTTTTGCATCAAATTTTGTCGAAACAAGACTTTGCAAGAGCCAATCATTGGCATTTTTTCGTTAATGGCAAATATTTTTTGTTCGTAACTGTATGTATAACAAATTTTATTATTTTAAAATTTATAGAAGAAGACTTTTCTTAAAATAAATAAAAAAAATCAAATTATGTTTTCAGGACCATATTTCATAAATTTGAATAAATTTGAATATTCTAAAAATGGTTTTAGGTATATGAAAGTTTTACTGTATATTTTCAAAGGTTGAAATTTGTGCTATTGAAAATATGTGATTTTTCAGGAAATTGCCTCGTGTGACTGAATTTATGTCATAAATTTTTGCAAAGACTTTAGAAAACTATCATGCTATCTTATCTAAGTTAAAAAAGTGCCGAAATCAACAATCGAAATCAAATATTTGAGACATTGTTCAAGAATTGACCATTTTCGACCACTGCTGGATGTAGAGTACATATTGAAAATTGCAAAAATGCACTTTAAGAAAATAACAGAAAATATTGAAGTTGTTTAAAATTTAAAAAAAATAAATAAATAAATATATAAAGTTACTTTTTTGGCAACAAATTTTAATTTTTGAGACCTGTTTTGAAATTTTGACTTTGAAAATTTTGTTATTGTAATCGAATTGAGATAAATTTATTTTTTTTTTTTTTGTATAATTTAGAAAATTATGGAGATTTTCAACATATTTTTAAAAAATTGTAGAATTTTTATTTTGAAAGTTATAGGGAAAAAACGCAAAAAATTCAAGACAAAAAATGCGAAAATAAATTTTTGAATTCAAAATTCAAAGGATAAAATATAATACTAATAATAATAATAATAATAATAATAATAATAATAATAATAATAACAATAATAATAATATTAATAATAATAATAATAATAATAATAATGATTAATTTTTAAGTTGGTAATAACGCTGCCGTTCGTCGCTGCATGACGCTTCCACTATAATACATATATTTGCTCCACAAGCAACGCTTGCTTAAAAAAAAACAACAATAACTTATAAACAATATATATTTATATATTTTTGTATGTATATGCAAACTGACTGCATATACAACAGCACCAATAATCATTATAAATCAATTCATTATAATCATTATATTCATCAATCATTATAATCAATAATCAATTAAAGTGCTTTCTTATACAAAAAACAGCAACACTAATAGCCTTCATATAAATGCTGCACTGCTTGCTTAAACAAAAGATGAGTACTTAATTTATATACATATGTTTGTATGTAGATACATACTTATACAAAAAAAAAAAAAAAAAAAAAAACATTTATGCCATATTGTACTGTCGGTGCTAAAATCCATTCTGGACCTAAGAAAAGGCCAGTGAGAGCAAAGAGAGTCTTTATGGAAAATGGAATTTAAATATAATACATATTTAAAATTCTTAGCAAGTACTATTTAAAAAATTTTGGTGACAAAAATAAATAAATAAAAAGAAATAAAAATCTTGAAGTGGCTGCACACTATTTAAAGCGAAAATAAATATAAAAGTAAAAAATAATAAGTATTAGCTTAGCAAAAATAAAACTAATTTTGATCAGAAAAATTTTATTTTCAATAAAAGTCAGATTCGACTATTACAGTTTTGTTATTCTTATAATGGTTAAATAATAACTTAAAATGCATATAATATTTAAATTAAATTGAAAGTTGAAGAAATAAATTGACTACTTTGAAACTACACAAAAGTTCACATGTCATTAAGAAAAGCATAAATACGTCGGTGCGGATCAAAGTATTTCTACCTGTAAAACAGCAAAACACGTGTAAACAACAAAATTTCTATTAGCACCTTTCATACTTCCAATAAATTTGTATCTTGTATTTCCTTATAAGCAGTACACACATGTACAAATTCATTTTTATATGGCTTTTGAACTGTGATTTTTATAATTCTTTATAACAGCGTAACAGAATATGTAAGATTTTTCTGTCAGAGAGTGTCAAATTCACTCTCTGAGATAGTTATCTCACGTGTAGATTCAAAAATTAGTATTATAAAAAGTATTTTGAGACTGTTGTGATGAGATTTCTCTAGGTAACTATCTTATAAGATGAACTGTCAAAAAAAATACACATATACGAAAGTTTGTTTGTGTGTGTGCATGTGTATTTTGGAAATTAATTGATGTTTGTTTTAAAAACTTTTTTATAAATATTGTGCTAAGAAGGTGATTAGTTCTTAAGTGAAAAGTTCATGTTTACTTGTGACTCATTAAAATTAATTATATCTTAAGGGATTTATTAGAATACGTGTACCCCTTATTCAAGATTTAACATAATATAAACAAAATAGTTACTCTCTTCTGCCGGCTTTATCTCACATATATCGGCGTTAATCTCAGTTGTAGACTTGGGGTAACGTGTGTATATATTTTTAATAATTTTTTTCAGATTTTTACCTTTAGCTAGCTTTAGCTCTATGTGAAAAACGAAATTCTTAGCTTAGACAAGTGCTTCAAAAAGTCAAAAATGTGTTTTGCCCGATATCTCAGTTATTATTGGACCGATTTAGTTCAATCTTTGCAAAAACGAAGTCCCTATATAAATATATATATATATATATATATATATATATATATATATATAAATATATATATATAAATATATATATATATACAAATATATATATATATATATAAATATATATATATATATAAATATATATATATATACAAATATATATATATATATATAAATATATATATATATATAAATATATATATATATATATATATATATATATATATATATATATATATATATATATTTATATATATATATTTATATATATATATTTATATATATATATTTATATATATATATATATATATTTGTATATATATATATATTTATATATATATATTTATATATATATATATATATATATATATATATATTTATATATATATATTTATATATATATATATATTTATATATATATATTTATATATATATATATATTTATATATATATATATTTATATATATATATATATATTTATATATATATATTTATATATATATATATTTACGATGAAAAGTGTTGAAATTACAAAAGGAATGACAAATTCTCTTTTACACCTGTGGTCAAGGAAATAATATATATATATATATATGATATATGACAAAGGGACTGACATCATCCTGTCATTTCTTACAGGGATCCAGAACATATAAACTTGTTTCCTCTCCGATGAAAAGTGTGGAAATTACAAAATATTATGATTAATGCTTTTTATAAGAAGTTAATGAGGATAAAACTGTTTAATATCTATTTTGTACATTAATTCCTCGCCTAACGTCGTAAAAACCCTAATATTTGTTATAAGAATAAACCAATGTTTATTACTGTAAATTGTATCGAAACCCGTTGTTGTTATATACAAAAAAGGAAATAATTATAACAATATGAAAAATTCTATAAATGAATAATTAAAATAAAATAAAACATATCATTTACCCAATGCACAATTATTATTTTTTAAGTTATTGTTATTTGAAATAATACATTATTTAAGCTTTTTTTTATATGCAAATTTAATATAACATTATAACATTGTGAAATATATGTTTATGAATTCTGTTAAAAGCTATTTTGTTTAAAATTTTTTTGATTTCTTGCAAAAAAGTTATTTCAATTAAAATATTTTTTAAAAAATTTTTGACCAAAAATCCAAACTTTTAAATTTTTACTAAATATTAAATTTTTCACTAAAAATTCAATTTAGTCAAAAATTTAATTTTTCACTTAGAATTCAATTTTTCACTAAAAATTCGTCTTTTTACTAAAAATTTAATTTTCACTAAAATTTGACATCAGCAGCAATTTTATTTTTCACAAAAAATTTGACTTTTCACAAAAAATTCAAATTTTCCCCAGAAATCATATTTTTCACTTAAAACCTAATATTTCATAAAAATCCGATTTTTTGCCAAAATTAAATGATTTAATTAAGGTCAGATTTTTCATTAAAAAAATCCAGTTTTATACCAGAAATTGAATTTTTCGCTAACTTAAAAAGTCTATTTAGGCAAACGAAAATTTTTTGGCATTTTACAAAAACTATTCGGCATTCACACACAACATTTTGTCTTGTTGAAATTCTATGTTTTTAGGGTAGAGAGGAAAAGAGAAATTGTATTTTTTTTTTTTTTTTTTTGTACTAAAAAACAAAAACCAATTAATGCAATTGAAGGATTACTGAAATACAATTTTTTATGTCAACGTAATAGCAAGTTCAAAAGAGAAAAATTAAAATTTCGGCAAGAAAAATTGGTGTGGGTCAGCATAGACTTATAATATATTAACAACAACAGATATGGGGAAGGAATAGAAATTGTGAAAGCAACAGTCCGAATATTTTGAAGTTGCAGCAGGCTTAAGTTCAAAGCCACAAAATATATAAATACTACTATAGAAATATACAATTCATTTTCTGGGTCATGTAATGAAACAATGACTAATGTTTACAGGAAAATTCGTAAAATATTTCATACCCAAATTAACACAACATTTAAAAAATGTACAATATTTTATTCACAATTAAATGAAGACATTCATAGTAAAACATTATGCTAATAATTTATAATATGTACATACTATACGTAATATTAAGTATACTTATAGTATATAGTAGGGTATTCAAATTGTTCGGTTTTACTATTGATCGAATGAAACGAATAATTTGAATAAGGCATTTTAGTTTGTTCGAATTATTCGAATAATTAACAACAGTAATAATAAAGTAAAAGATAATTTTGTAAGTTTCTTTAAATATTTGATTATAAAGGAATAATAAGATACATATGAAAAGCTAACAAATTCATTGGAAATATATTTAAAAAAGTATTTTCAATATAAATTTTAATAAAATATATCGTTTCCAACTTCACGATGACGAACAACTTTTCTTAACATGCTTTTCTACAGCTCTTGCTTAAAAATATTAAAGCTGCAGCTATTTTTTGCAATGTAAAAAGGCTCTTATTCTCCTGGAAAAAAAATCAATTTGAAACTTAAATTCATTTTAACTAAAAAGCTGTTTGAAAAGTCAACAAAGATAATTTTCTTTGAACCATATCTCCAAAGCAAACAAACGTAAAATGACGCCGATTGATATAAGCAATACGTCTTCGAAATGTTCTTTTTATGTTTAAAAAGACTTGCAACCTGTCAAAAGTCCGCAAAAATTAATTTAAAAAAATAATAGAATTTAAATGAGTAGATTTATGTCGATTTTGTTTTTTGTGTTTATAAAAATAAAAAAATTGCCAAAAGTGCAGTAATTTAAATTTAGCATAAGCAAAAAGTTTCTGATATTTTTTATGAATAATCTAATAAAATCACTTTAATTGCAAAAAAAAAAAAATATAAATTATTAATTTCATTCGATATAAAAATTTTAATTATTCGTTATTCGAAACTATCATCTTTAAATTCTTCGAAAAATTATTCGTAAAAATATTTCGAAAGTTAAGCTTACACTTACGCCATAGAGTAATATTGGTATCTACATTTTTATTTTTCTAAACTTGGAAAAACTCACGATTTTATTTGCGATTCTTGTATATGGAAAATTGTCAAAATTATTCCAAGTATTTGGTTTTAAATATACATTACTTTTTTAGTCGCAATACGATATCATTAAAATATAAAGCAATAAGAAGTCCTTTAAACCTCATAATTAAAAAAGATATATATTTTGTTATAAAGGTGGATTTATAATACAAGGGCATTTTTCAGATGCACTTTTGAAATTATTCGCCCTCTACGATTCAAAATTTTTTTTTAGAAAAAAAAAAAATACCAACACTTTTATCTATACAAAAAAAAAAAAAAAAAACATATTTTAAATTTTGTACATCTTAAGCAAAGTATACAACTTAAAACATATAAATCTACATACGTATATGTCACATTTAACTAAGAAGTATTTAAACGGTATTTATATTTAATAAATAATTTAAAAATAAAATATTAGGTATAAATTGCATTAAATGTATAAATGAATTTGCAATTTTTCAAGTGCACTTTTTGTAGAATTTAATCAACACAAAATTAAAAAAAGATTCTATTAAAATTTTACTTATTATTCACATATAGTGCTATTTGGATATGTATTTTCTGAATTTTTTTATGAATGAACCAAAAAATTGTTTCATTCATAAAAACACAAAAATATTTAAATAAATGAGTTTTGTATGGGGAAAAAACTTAAATTGAATTGTTTAGTCAATATATCAAGTTTCAAGTTTATTTAAGAAAATAAAAAAAGTTTATTTAAGAAAACAAAAATGTATTAAAAAAATACATTCGCATTATACATTACTCTTTTTTTTAATTATTTAAATTTAGTTTTTAATTATGATATTAAAAGAGGAATTAATTGCGTTCTTTTATATGAATGAAATCGGACTTTAACTTAAAAAATTATGAACAATTAAATATTTTAAATTTTTACAAAATTAAAAACGTGAATAAAATCATGAAATGAAATTTTAGAAAATTTAAATAGATCAAATTTGAATACAATATCTTTTTTTATTTTTTTTGTTGAAGAAATTATACAAAAAATGTTTTTACCTAAAATTATATTTTTAAATTACTTACAAAGCATGTAATCTGCGATGTCTCATCTAACACATTTTTTATATAGGTGTCTTCAGTTAATTGTTAATAAAATCAATATTTGTTAAAAAATTTTCATGACATGTTGCTTATTTTAATTATAATATATCTAGGATTATGATAAAAGAGTAAAAATCGCAAGTTTGACCTTTCTAACAACTTTTAAGGATCAAAAGTTTTAAAATTTTTTGCGAAAAATGGATTTTTGTTGCCACTAATTTCCAAATATTTACGAAACTATTGATCGGATAAAAAAATGTATCTAAATTACACAAATCGCTCTCGAGTTATACTAATATAACCGCCTTTAAAAAGAGATATATTAGACATGTACATAAAAAATCAAGACCTTATAGAAAAAAACTGAAAGTATTTTCAATATGCACGTCAAATTCCATCTAGGCCACTTATTTTTGCTTAAGGGAGGAAAAAATGTTTTTTGTCGACCAGTGCATTCAATAAAACCATGTGAGTAATATTAATCAACTATAGTAAATATACGACTCTCAGTGAAACAAATTTTATATATTTATAACTTTTGATTTACTAAGCTAAATCCAACTAAATTTGGTACGGATATGCATACTACTACAGAAAACTAATATACAAAATATTATATATATTTTTTTATTATTATTTTTTTTTTCAATTTTGAGAAAACTGCTCAACTATCCTTCTACGATTCATAATTTCATAAGTCTAAGATAACTTGTTCTAATAATGCATAACAATTTTATATAGTTCTAATTCACTGAATAAGGAATACATTTTTTGTAATATTAAATGGGAATATTTCAAAACTGATCATCATACAATTTTGTTCAAATATAAAACACGAATTTGTGATAATGATGTTAGAAAAGATGAAGAAATTGTTTATTTTTCTGTTTTCTACTATATTTTCTATTTTTCCAACTAATTAATAAATTCAAATAGATTGACCTAAATTATTATTATTATTATTTTTTTTTCATTATAAAATTATTTTAATTTTTTAGGGATATTTCGGTAGATGACTACTTTCTTTTAGTTGAAAGTTTGGACACGGAAGTCGTTGCTTTTGCCCCAATGCTAGCATCGCACCACCCACGAGTTATTGCGGTGGGGGAGGGTAACGGCAATCTGCTTAGAGTGACATTACTTTTATCGGAAGATTGTCGAGGCCGCCGCAATATTGTAGCGACAAAACATGCGAAATACAATACATCACCATTAGCAAGTGTTCTAGCTGCTGTAGAAGTTGATTTCAACAACGTTAATGATATTGTTAATAAACATGAAGTGGTGCAGAATGATGAAATATATCGCAGGGAGAAAACTAAACTATTAAATAGTAGAGGGGATTTAGCTGATATAATTGGTTGGTTTAGTTATATTTTAATTACTATAATGAATTTAAATTACTAACTATTAATTATTACTTTTTAAAAACAGGTGTACCCTTGAGGGACTCTAGTCACCATGAACCAACAGTTCAAGCAAGGCAACATAGAGGAAATAGCCATTCCTTCAATAAACTTCATTATGGAACAAAACGACCTAAAAAAAATATGTCATCTATTGAAGTAGGCATGTATGTTTTATTGACAGCATTTTGCTTTGCAATTGTTGTTTTCGTAATTTCATGCGTTGTATATGCCTCCAAATTTAAGCCCTCTCGTGTAGAATGTGGTTTAGATCATTCAGATGTCTCAAAAAATTCAGTAAATAGTGATTTATTATATCGTGATTCGAAATTTTTAAAAGAACCTACTACAAACGTGCACGATTGGGTATGGCTAGGACGATCAACTATGGATAGATCTTCGATTTTAACATTCTCATCCCAAGACCAAAATGTTAATGCTCGAGGTATATTCCTAAATTCATTTAAAAATGTTGGTTATAGCATATCACAGGAGTTTTATTTACTATTTAGATTCTAGAATAAGAATAACAAATAACCCCATAAATAGCTATTCTACAAACAATTTGAAATCAAATGAAAGTTCTATTTCGCTGGGTATACCTAAAGGAATTCTTTGCAGTGAAACCGATCAAGTTGATAAGACTAAGTAAGTAATATATAATATTTTTATATTAAATGTTTAGTAAATAAATAAAAATTTACATATAATTAGTTTTAGTTTGTCGAATTCATTTAACATGGCTTCTTTAAAACCAATTGAGTATCGACCACCAGTACCACCCCATCGAAATATTGGAGTTAAGCAGAAAACTAATCATAACATTATAAATTTAAACAATGTAAGTAATTAAAAAACATTTTAATTGGCCAAAGTTTTGCAAAATGACATCGCGGACAAACATTTAGCAAATATATTTTTAAAAATCATTTAACGTCAAAAAAAAGGAAATCTGTATTTTTTAATCTTAGTAATTTTTTAACAAACATAGATACTATTTTTTATAAAAATTAGTAAAAATAGTAAATATTTCTATCACAAAAAAATATGAATTGAATTAAACAATTCAATTCATATTTATTGATTTATATGATTTATTATGATTATGTCTTCTCATTGCTCTTTATTTCATCGGATTGCAACTAAAAAAAAATGATGAATATTTAAATCTATATACTTCGTATATTTTTGACAGTTTTCCATAAACAAAAATCGCGAGTTTTTCGAAATTTAGAAAATAAAGATGTAGGTACATTAGACTGCTAAAAAAAAAACTTACTTTCGAATTTCGACCGCAACTCCCCCTAGGGATGCCGCTAACACGTGCCGCATGGACCCTGAAGTTTGTATGGTACATTTATATAGGAAAATTTTGACATTTTCACAGTTTGTTTTTTTTTAATTTGCTATTATTTTTGGAATTTAATGTAAAGGAACCGTAATCTGGACATAATTATCTATCAAACAAGATAAAAAAGTTAGCATCGGTTAAAAAATATTAAAGTTATTAGAAATTCCCCAGAACATTAACATGTTTTCGTATACTTATATAAGCAATAAATTGGTCCGTACGTACAAATTTAATTTTTTTAGAAACGTTGAAATAAAATGTTATTTTTAGTAAAATTTGAACCATAATTCTTAAACATTTTTGAATCCTGGGATAATATAATCCCCTTTTCATGCTTTATTAAAAACTTTGATTATTGTTTTGAGTGTTTCAAATCATCGATTTCAATTTTTTCAAACAAATTTCCCAAATATACATACGCTGTATGTAAAAATAAAAAATAATTATCTCTTATAAATTCGCCGTACCCTAGATTTGAATTTTGCGGACTTCGGAAAAATGGCATTTTTTGTGATTTTTTGTGTTGTGAAGTAAATTTTTTTTAACTAGTACACAGATTATTGAAAATTATAACATAACAAAATGATATAGATTGTTGAAAAAACATTCCAAAATTATTAACACACTTCAACAGTGTTTACATTTAAAACAGGAAGGTCAAAAGTCAAATTTTGGAATATTTGAGACTTTTAACGAAGATATAACTTAAAATTATTTATTGGCTTTAATAAAGATATTTAAAAAATGAAAAGGATTTTTGAAAAATGCATTTTAATGCAATTGCATTTTTCGTTAAATATGCCATTTCAAAAATTTCGATTTTTTAACATATTTGGAAAGTATGCAATCTTTACATTAAAATAATAATCACAAATTTTTGGGACGCATACATCTACTACATTCATTTCATTTGTTATTACTTTTTGAATAAATACTTTATATTTCTGTAGAACTATTTTTCTAACAAAAGAAAAAAAATGAGATTTTGTCAACTTCTCGCTAAAATTTTCAATCAAGAAAAAAATCATAGTGTATTAAATCGTCTATTAGATAGCGCAGGGCATTCACATAAAAGTATTTTGACCAGTAGTCAAATTTATAACCGTTTTCAGTTGCGTTCTATTCCTATCTAGAAGATTCTTAGTATGTTTTACATTTATTTCATCCCATAATTGCTTTGTTTATATGCAGCTACCAGATTCATTCAACGATTTAACTATTTAGTCCTATACTTTTCCTTTATATTTTGAATTAATGTAGATAGAGGTGGGCAAATATAATGATGCTGAAGAACCTTAGTGATACAGTTTTTAACCTGTCGTGAGGAGCCTGGCCATACCCAATGTCTGGAAAATGGGTAGATTCATACAAGTATTAAAACCCCGGAAAGGAGTGAGCGAGAGACAACTTGAAGAGATGGATAGTAAATTATTTGAATGGCCGTCAGTCGTTCGTACAGATTCGAGACTAATGCTCAAAACCCCGTAGAGTTAAATAAGGAGTCATTCAGGGCGGAGTCTTTACGCCACTCCTGTTTAACTTCTACCTCTTGAAACTTTCAGCGACTCTACCAGGAGTAGAGCATGACTGAACCATTACGGCAACTGGCCATAACGTTGATGGCTTATACGGTATGGTAAACGGTTATTTCAGCGATATCCACATTTTATTCACCACCTGGACGAAGAAAGCAGAATTTAACTTACGCGTAGTGGTCGATGGAGTCCAAATTCCGATAGTGAACCATCTGAAGGTGCTGAGAGTCACATTTGAAAGCCTTTTAACTGCTTCAGCCCTTGAAACAGCAATCACACAGAAATTGCGAAATGAAAACAAGGTCCTAAAAGCGGTAGCCGGCAGAACTTGGGGTATGGGCTAAGAAACCTTGTTAGCTACATACAATACGATTGGCCGGTTTGTGGTTAATTACGCTGCTCCAGTGGACTCTTTCATTGAGTGGTATCCTGTGGAAAAATAGTTGCCAAAATGCAGTCTGAAGAACCGTAACATGATGCCTACAAATAATCTCACCCCACCATCTGCATGAGGAAACGAAGGTTCCTCCGGTTATGGAACACAATAAAATGCTAAGTCAGCAGTTTTTCCTAGGATGTCACCGGGGGTGTCATCCAAACTTTAACATTACACAGTTGGAGACTTCACCGAGGCATGTCAGGAAATACCTTCGCATATACGAGGAGAGCATGTGCAAGGTCCACATATATGGCAGCTTTAAGCATTCACAGAGGCGCCACCAATTCTCAGTATTAAGTTTCCGCGTGAATGTCGTACTTGCCGGCCGTTCGGTCTCCGCTTACTTCAGTCTCTACCTTATACTTGCGGAGAGTGTGTTCAGAAGTCTAACCGTATTAATGATGATATTTGAGCTTTGAATAACCAAAAAAAAAAAAAAAAAAAAAATGACAACTGTATGTGTAAAAGGCCAGGGGAATTTGTGTTCTTTGCAGATGTTGTGGCGGAAATTAAATTGGATATGAACTCATGTTTGCAACTCATGATTTATAGAGTTGTATTTTGACAACGTCTCCTGTAGATTTTGCTATATTTGAAGAGCTTCATTGTAAACAGTTTCGTAATTACTCGGACATTATTATAGTTGGTGACTTTAATTTTGTCCAGTGTAATGCTTTTAATTCATGTAACCTTCGTTCATTCTGTGGTAGAACTAATTGACCTATAGTCACAATTCTAGACCTACACATTACGATGGGAAACATTTTTAGTAATCGTTCTTTGATTAATTTTTCAGGACAGTTTCCGTTTGGAAACTGTTATTGTGTATCGTGATCTCTCTGGAGTCAATTGGTTTATTGGCTTCTTTAAATAAATTTTATACTTCGCATAATCGCGTAAAGTCCACTATTCGTATAAAGAAGAGGATATTATTAAAGATTTTGGATACTTGAGGAATGTTTCGGGTACTTTGAGGAGCTGGCTTTGTTGGGGACGGCGATTTTTGCTTTAACTGGAATGTTGACGAATTGACATTAACTCTATTTCTAAATTAAATGGTTCCTTTTCTTTTCGCTGTGTTCATTATCTTAAGGTTTTAATTTTTTTAAATAAAGTGAAATTAAAATCTATCAGAATTAATAAAATTACTATTCAATTATTAAAAATTATATTTCAGATATTTTAACGTCATCTGTATTTCCTGCAATGTGGAATTTCAAATCTTGATAATCTTAGACCGATTTCTAGTCTGTATTTCCTGCAATGTGGAATTTCAAATCTTGATAATCTTAGACCGATTTCTAGTCTTCCTTTCTTGCCTTATGTTGCACAGTGGGGTCAAACGCAAATTTTTTGGTAATAAATCTGAATCTCCTAAACTACTGGTCGGATCAAATTGAAATGTATGGAAGAGTTGTAGAGGAGGACCTAAGCTTTCAGAAAAATCATCTTGTAGTCACCCTGTGATAACACGAGATAAGCTACAGGGTGTCAAAGTTGACTACCTCGAGTATGTAAAAGTTAAAAAAAATCGTAACTTGTACAAATGAAGTTCGATTTTAAAGATTTTTATATTTCTGGAAAGTGCTTGGCAAGATAAAGCAAAGCTTACTCATTTAAGTTATCTCTTACAGTTAAAAAGATATTTACGCTTGCATTTTGAATTTTTGATTTTTTGGCTCGACTTGCTTTCGTTTTTCGGGAATAAGTCCGGAGATATATGAGGTAAAAATTTTTTAAAAATATTCTGTAATTTGCTACATATTTCGAAATAATATGCTGAAAGAATTTTTGGATTATCTCAATTCGTCTAGACGTGAAAAATATTCAAAGTCAGCATTCTGAAATTGGCATGAAAAATGGCTATTTTTTTTACAAAAATATAGTACAATTCATTCACTTTTTTCTCAAAGTTCTGTTAATAAAAAAATTTTTTCCTTATTAATTTCAAAAGATAAGGCTTCATAAATGGTTAATAAAGAAATTTTGAATTGATTTAAGTTTGCACCCTACATCCAGCGTTGGCCGAAAATTGTCAATTTTAAAAAATAGTTTCATTTTTATCGATTAATAAAAAAAATGTCACGCGAGCTTTTTTAAATTTGGTACCCATATTTTTTATAGAAATAGATTTAGAATGATTTAACACTAAACTGCTTCCCGCCCGGCCAAAAACGAATGCAGGAGTGGAGATTTTATGTTAAAAGTCAGTTTTTTTAACGACTATTTTTAAAAGCATATTAAAAGCATATTAGCATAATATTTTTAATATTATTTCTTATGTAATGTATAAAACACAAATCAAGCTTTCATTCCTAAAAAAATCAATAAAATAGCTCCAATAACCTACTTTTGGTAATTTTTCAAAAATAAATTTTTTTTTCAAAAAATAGCTGAAAATCCAAAAAAATTTAATTTTTTTAACACAACTCCACTAATTTTGCAAATACTTTAAAAATGTTAAAAGAATATAAAAATAGACTTATTTACCAATTCAACGATATATAAAATGTTGATATAGGTCATTTAATAATAGTAATATAATGGCCTCAAAACTACCAAGTCACGTCAAAAGTTGCAAAATTCACTATTTTGTTCCGTATTTCCATATGTGTGTATACGTAACACTCAACTGCATTGCTTATTTTTGTTACGAGATAATAATATTTATTAATGAATTTATTTAAAGCGTTCATAATTTTTTTCTACTGAAAAGGTTTTTAAAATTACCTAAGTACATAAATAAGTATATTTTCCTTCGTTTTTTATTACATTTTTTTAAGTTTTTAAATAATTTACCTAGCTACTTAATTAATGTATTATAACAAAAATGATTTCTTTACAATCGCATAGGTACATTTTTTGACTTACCTGTTTAACACTACAGGTCATAAAAATAAACTGAATGAAATTGGGGGTTTTGAGCAAAAATTTAAATTTTTTAATTCATTTTTGCCTGTCACCATTTACCTGATATAAATATTCTTTTTCTATATATAAGTATCCTTATAAATATGCAGATTTATTAGTGAATTTGCCATTATAGAGATTACATTAAAACACTTTTCTATTTGCAAAGTAATCTGGGATAATCTATCTGATATTATAAATAGTCCAGAAAAAATAAGAAAACTCATTGATACAGTTGTATCTTTTGGTTTAACTCTTACTGCAGAAGACAGTTTAAAGCTCGAAAATTTTTATAAATCATACGAAAAAAGGATGCAAGCTTCAGATTGGTCAATACCAAAGTTCAAGAAGAAAAATGAAGAGTGGTTGCAGGGAGAAATACCAATTTTCATTGGAAAGCAGAAAAAGGGTCGACCAAAAAAAAGTTACGATGAAGTTCAGCTAAGAACAAAGAGCACCAAACAGGAATCTATTCTAAATTTACATACGAATGCCGAAATAAAAGATACATTTAAAGCTTTAGTAACACGTACGCAACCAAAGGAAGTAGAAAAAGTTATAGATGTGTTACCAACAGCTTCTCCCAATCGATTACATCGGATAATCCAAAGCATAGTGACACCGAAATCAACATCGTCCTTTACCTCTGAAGATGCTTTAGCTCTAATATTAAATTTAGGATTAATAAGAAACCAATACGAGATTTTGAGGAAATCTGTTAGCGAAAAAGGATATGATATCTTTCCCAGTAGCAAACCAGTGAGAGGAGCGAAAAGTAATATTTTACAGCCTATGGAGCAACCGGTTAATGCTTCTGTTGAAAGTGCTAAAGTTAATATATTGCAATTACTTGAAAATACTGCCTCTAGAATTATATCTACCTTCAGCAATGATAACATTGAAAAATGCAAAGACTCTGAACTTATTTTAATATTCAAATGGGGCTGCGATGGAACATCAGGATTTTCGGAATACAAACAACTGGATGGAAGTAATTCTGGAAATAATTATTCCTCGCTGTTTATAGCGTCTCTGGTACCACTTCGAATGCGCTTAAATAAGCCTTCCTCATCGACAAGAAATGACTCGCTTTTTGATGATATATGGATAAATTTAACTCCAGGTTCCAAATTTTTGTGCCGTCCAATCCTTTTTGATTACACAAAAGAAACCACGGTTACAATAAACAGCATTGTCAACCAATTGGAAGAAGAAATTAAAGCATTGCCCCAATATATGTAAAAGTATCAAACAAAACTATTGAAGTTACATTTCAACAACAATTAACGATGATTGATGGAAAAGTTGCAAACGCTATAACAGATACAACATCTACATGGAAATGTAATATATGTGGAAAAATAAGTTCACAATTTCAGGATAATTCTGAAGTCCTTGTTAATAAAAATTCTTCAAAATTTGGAATATCACCACTCCACGCAAGGATAAGATTTTTGGAGTTCTGCTTACATCTTGCATATGATATGAAGTACAGAAATATTCCCGGGCAGGAAAATGCTACAATAAAAAACAATTTAGAACTTCACGAATTACGAAAAGAGGAGAAGAAAAGAATTCAAAGAACAACTCGGATTAATAATTGATAAACCTCTACATGTCTATGGAAGCTCAAATGATGGAAATACAGCAAGACGTTTCTTTGAAATCCGAAACTCACATCTTCAATCACAGGCATTGGCTTAAATATTTTGAAGCGTTTTAAGATTATATTGGCAGCCATTAATAGCAAAAAACAAATTAATGCGGACAAATTTAAAATTTTTGCTTACGAAACTAAAGAACTACTTAACATTACATACCACTGGAAATCAATGACTCCAACAATTCACAAAGTATTGGCTCATGGTAAAGAAATAATAGAAAATAGTATTTTGCCATTGGGAGAGCTAACAGAGGAAGCCCGAAATAAAGATGTTAAACATTTCCGACTCTTCAATACCCGAAAATGTTCGAAAATAGCGCAAAATATGGACTTAATGGAATATTTATTAATATCATCAGATCCAGTTATATATTATATAAGAACACGATGGCTACCAAAAATCACTCTTGAAATAGAAAAAGAGGATTCCGAAGCTAAGGAAGTTAAAAATTTGCTAACGTTTGATGTTTCTGATTATTTTCAAGAAAATCTCTAATAATATCTTCGATAATATATTCTTAATAAAATAAATATACGGGATATATGTATAATAAGTATGTAAATATGTAGAACTAAATAAAATAAACATTACTCAGATAAAGAATTTACTACTTTATAATAACAAATATATACCTACATAATACATTAGAAAACTAAAATGTTACGTATACACACATATGGAAATACGGAACAAAATAGTGAATTTTGCAACTTTTGACGTGACTTGGTAGTTTTGAGGCCATTATATTACTATTATTAAATGACCTATATCAACATTTTATATATCGTGGAATTGGTAAATAAGTGTATTTTTATATTTAACATTTTTAAAGTATTTGCAAAATTAGTGGAGTTGTATTAAAAAAATTAAATTTTTTTTGGATTTTCAGCTATTTTTTAAAAATTACCAAAAATAGGTTATTGGAGCTATTTTATTGATTTTTTTAGGAATGAAAGCTTGATTTGTGTTTTATACATTACATAAGAAATAATAT
The DNA here is from genome assembly GCA_932274085.1 of Protocalliphora azurea. Classification (NCBI taxonomy): domain Eukaryota; kingdom Metazoa; phylum Arthropoda; class Insecta; order Diptera; family Calliphoridae; genus Protocalliphora; species Protocalliphora azurea. Next base: position 32,365,978 of record OW026523.1, on the reverse strand, counting down.
TAAAAATATTATGCTAATATGCTTTTAATATGCTTTTAAAAATAGTCGTTAAAAAAACTGACTTTTAACATAAAATCTCCACTCCTGCCGGGCGGGAAGCAGTTTAGTGTTAAGTCATTCTAAATCTATTTCTATAAAAAATATGGGTACCAAATTTAAAAAAGCTCGCGTGACATTTTTTTTATTAATCGATAAAAATGAAACTATTTTTTAAAATTGACAATTTTCGGCCAATGCTGGATGTAGGGTGCAAACTTAAATCAATTCAAAATTTCTTTTTTAACCATTTATGAAGCCTTATCTTTTGAAATTAATAAGGAAAAAATTTTTTTATTAACGGAACTTTGAGAAAAAAGTGAATGAATTGTACTATATTTTTGTAAAAAATAGCCATTTTTCATGCCAATTTCAGAGTGCTGACTTTGAATATTTTTCACGTCTAGACGAATTGAGATAATCCAAAAATTCTTTCAGCATATTATTTTGAAATATGTAGCAAATTACAGAATATTTTTAAAAAATTTTTACCTCATATATCTCCGGACTTATTCCCAAAAAACGAAAGAAAGTCGAGCCAAAAAATCAAAAATTCAAAATTCAAGCGTAAATATCTTTTTAACTGTAAGAGATAACTTAAATGAGTAAGCTTATTTTTGCTTTATCTTGCCAAGCACTTTCCAGAAATATAAAAATCTTTAAAATCGGACTTCATTTGTACAAGTTACGATTTTTTTTAACTTTTACATACTCGAGGTAGTCAACTTTGACACCCTGTAGCTTATCTCGTGTTATCACAGGGTGACTACAAGATGATTTTTCTGAAAGCTTAGGTCCTCCTCTACAACTCTTCCATACATTTCAATTTGATCCGACCAGTATTTTAGGAGATTCAGATTTATTAGCAGAAAATTTGCGTTTGACCCCACTGTGTGTTGTGGAGATTCTTCTAAAAGATCACATACTTTCATTCGTCAGTGTGCGATTTTATAAACTTTGTTATTTATATAAAAGTTTTCTAAACCTGCATGTTAGCCTATATAGTCCTATCTCTGTGGTAGGTCACAGTTTTTTTATTTATGATGCTGTTCTAACAATTTTTTCAATGTTCTTCAGCGTTCAGTTTTTTTTTACCACTGCTTTTCAATTTGTATGTTAATGACCTCTCTGAAGTTCTAGATATCTGAATTTGTAAGATTTTTTTACAGATGTTATTTTTTTTCTAATATTTAGTAATAATCATGAGTTTGCTAATGTTTTAGAAGTCAATATTAACTTTTATCTTGAGCGAAGACGTGAGAAATTGTCCGAATATGTGAACAGATTTTTAGGTTGCTATTTTAATGATTTTGTTAAATTTCGCTTCCTTATGTTTTTCTATAAACTTATTAAGACAGCTGTAGTTGTTCCTTTAATTAATGAGTTCTCGTTTTTCCAGAATTTGCACGTTGCTGGAATCGTCTGAAAATATTCTCCCACTCGGTTTAAAATAAAAACTTATTTATCATAGATCTTCAAATCCTATGTATCCATGCTCTGATTCTTAATGTCAGATATATGTATCTCGCTGTTGCTAAATTTACTTCTGGCTTATGTCTATTACCAGGGAAACCACACATATGCTTAAAAAAAGATCTTTATGCGCATTAAATATGTAATAAAAATGGAAACAAATAATGATTATAATTAAAAAATCAATAAAACAAAATCCTTTATTAATATTTTAACGATATAAAATAAGGCAAAACTAAAATTTATCTGCCAAATGTGTCCAAAACCTTATTTTGATTTATCGGACAAAAACTTTATTGATCTTCTATTTGCTTATCCATCTAATTAATTCAGATATTATCGAAAAGATTCATATATAAATTTCATTAAAAAAAATATTTTTACAATATTACCTGATGCTATTCGGGCAAATTTAAAGGCTATATATCCTCTATATCATATTTCAAAATGGCTTTAATTAATCTGTTTATAAAATTTTATGATTTATTACTATAAATCAAGTTCCTCAGAGACTTTTAAGGAACTTTAGCAGTATCCATTAAAATTAAGTTTAAATAAGAAATATTTTTGTTTTTTTTATACATTAAAAGTCAAATTTTAAATACTTCCCATGAGGTATAAAATATCGTAATATTATCTAAAATGTTAAATATGTTTTCAAAATAACAAAATATGCCATAAATATGCTCTAGAAATCGCGATAAAAAATATGCCATTAAGAATGAAATATACAATAATATGCTACACAAATCGATGCCAAAATGTTTTATTTGATCTGAAACGGCTAAATATGTATTTTCAATTCAATGTCATTATTTATTTTTTCCTACTTAGTACTTTTTTTATTTTGTGGTTAGGAATTAAGATGCTACATTATATTGAGTAGATGATTTGTATGTCAAATAAAAGCTTAGATTTCCTGCAATATAATAGTATTATTTATTTAAGTGTTGCAGTACTAAAAGTTAAGAAAATATCCTTTTGAAAATGTCACATTTTACTATTTACTTTCAAATATATATTAGTCTGCAGCAATGTGTGTGAAGATAAATATGAGAGTTAAATATGTTGTTGACATAACGACTTACGTAATGACATATGTGAAGACATAACGACATATTTGAATATGGCATACTTAAATATGACATATTTAAATATGTCATTTTTAAATATAACTATTTGGTGCTAAAAAAAATATTAAATCAAATTTTGACAAAATTTAGCGAAATATTAAAAACTAATAAATTTATGATAATATAATACACTGCCTGTCACTTGAATAAGGAATCACATTTTTTTAATTTTAATTAAGTATATCTCCTAAACTAAAGTTCAGAAAAAAATAATTTTTTTGCGCAACCAAATTTCAAAGTGTTGGCTTTAGTTTCCCGAAGAAATAAAAAGTATACATATTTTGTTGTACTAAAATTATGCATTTATTTAGAGACATATATTTCTGTGGTACTTTTTCGTGTGTCACTTGAATAAGGAATATTTTAAAACTAAGCAAACTGTAATTTATTTTTAAATTTTAGGTTATAAAAATGAAAGTTATTATCTTCTAGCATTCAATTAGTAATGAGTACTGCCACCATTTTTAGAAATAAGCTCAAAAATGCGACTTGGCATCGACTTGTATAATGACTCTAAGTAATTTAGCGAAATTGAACTCCATGCTTCCGTTATTGCATCCTTTAAGGATTCTATCGTCTCAAATTGTTTTCCTCCTTCATAAACTTTTCTTGCAAGCCAAGCCCAGACATTTTACATTGGATTCAGGTCTGGTGAATATGGGGACCAATCCAAAAGTTGAACACCTTGTTGATTAATCCATTGTTTTACTGCTCTGGCGATATGAATCGGAGCGTTGTCGTGTTGGTACGTCCAAGGTATGGAATCAAAGAAATCATTAAATTTTGGAAATGCTTCCTCCAGAATGTTTTTGTAAGTCGTTGCAGTCATTTTGTTGGATATAAAAACCAATTCTATGGTACCATAATACGAAATGGTACCCCATACCATTATTCCGCCCTCTCGGCTGTGTCTGCGGCTCAAAAATAATTCCTCCTTATTTAGGTCATGGAAGTAATAGTTATACCCGTCGGGATCATCAATATTAACCTTTTTTTTTTATCGGAAAATATAACTTTAAACTATTTGTCGGACTATGTCATTGTATTTTTGGCAAACTGTAGACGTTGTGATTTGCGTTTTTCATTAAGTGGTGTTTTTTTTGCAGCTTTTGTCGGACTATGTATGGGCGCGACTTTAAAATACGGTGCACTGTTCTTAGACTGGCAATGACTCTACTTTTTTCACGTATTTTGGAGTTGTTGCCATTTTCTTCCGCCCTTTCATGGTTTTTCCATTTCTTTCCACGTTATTTAAATAATTGTACACAACTGTCTTTCCTTTATTAATGTCTTTGCTATTTAAACGGGATTCTGACCCTGAGATTTCAAAATCAGAATTTTTTCTTTTTCAGAGTTATTAAGAGCCTTACCACGTCTCATTTTGAATAAAAACTATTTAAAAACTATCAAATTAAAAATTCTCTAGCCGTTTATATTGAAAGAAATTCAAATCATAGCCTTCCTGATTAATATTAAAAGAATTCCTTATTCAAGTGACACACAAATTGTACCACAGAAATACATGTCTTTAAATAAATGCATAATTTTAGTATAACAAAATATGTATATTTTTTTTCTTCAGGAAACTAAAGCCAACACCTTGAAATTATTTTTTTTTTAACTTTAGGAGATATAATTAATTAAAGTTAAAAAAGTGTGATTCCTAATTCAAGTGGCATTTTTTGACATTTCTATTCTGAGAAAATTTTCAAAAATTCAACTTTTTGTACATAAAACCTTTCAGAGGCTTGTCAGCGATTTTGGCCACTGTGGACAATGAATGATGGAGCCAAGGATAAATACTATCCTTGAATATAAGCAGATTCCTGAATTGTATTTGTGAATTTTTTAAAAAATTTTTAGTGTCAACTTTGCGAATATAGAGTCAATTGCGCGTTGGCATGCATACCATACGCACCATATGGAGAATGGAACCAAGGATAAATACTGTCCGCAGATATTAACAGAATTCCTGATTTTTTTTCTCCATTTTTTCCAATATTTTAAAAGATCGCAAAAAGTCGCAGCCAATATGCTAAAATGTAATGCTATTATATATACTAATCGTATTTTTAAATTGGAGCTCTTTGGAACTTTACTGAGAAATATGCATTTAACGTTAACATACTTCTTCAAAAAAAAAAAAAAAAAAAAATAAAATAAATAAATAAATAAAATTTAAATATTTTTAAAAATAAAAACTTTAAAAATCCATAATTCACGCTATGATACTTTCCAATATTATAAATATTTTTCCATTTATCTGTTTTCTAGTAAATGCGAAGAAAATTTGTTCAATTAAAAAGCTTTCATTTTCGTATTTTTCGCACTGTCACACTGTCAAATTTTTGGTAGTAATGTGAAGTGATAATAAGTTCCCAGCAAAAACTTTCTGGTTTTTGGTAATGGCAACTACTTATTAAAGTTGTTGTAATGTTGGTAATGTGGCATCATTATTATTTGCCTTCTTTGTATTACATAAATAAATACTCAATATTAAAATAGAACAGCAATATTGCAATAACGGTGATCAGTTGGCTAGAGCGCTGGTTCTTGGTTCAACCCTGTTCTGATGCTGTTAGTTTTTCATAACAAAATGTCTAAAAACATATATTTATAATAAAGTTATTTTTTAAGTTTTTGTCACTTAGAAAATTAAGTGCGAGATGGTGTACTGAGTAAGACAGAAAAATTATTTTTGTTTTTTTTTTTATTTTTTTTTCTATTTTTATTTTCGTTTAGGTACATATTTTTGAGTACCCCAAGAGTCTAAAAATAACCATATGAATTTGTGGACAACTGAAACAAAAATAACTAGTTATTCAGGAAAAAAATAAGTAGTTCATTTTTGTTTCCAATTATACCTGCTAACTTACCAGGAAAGCAAAGTTTTTGCTGGGTTGATACTGAGAATAGTGGTAGTGATACAGGTCATTCATTGTACCAAAAATTAAAGCCACAAGTAAGGCATACCTTTTTTTATATTTTTATTTTTTAATTTTATGCAACCTCCAAATATGTTTAGCACGCATGTGAAAAATTTACGCATGTCAAACAATATCGTGTTGTTGGGCATGCGTTATGAATGCAATAATTGAAATTATTAAGTGTGACAAACATATTTGAAAAATATAATAAAAATCAAATGTAGTAAAAATACTGATTATGAAAGTGGAAGTTAAGAAAGTTTTGTATAAAAGAATTCTATTAATTCTATTGTGCGTGTCAGAAAGTTTGTGAAGTTCTTATTTATTTTTTTAAATCCTTAAATATTTTACAAGAAATTTTTATTTTCTTATCAAAAATTTATTATTCTCGAAAAAATAGTGAAAGTGAAAAGGAATGCTCATCAAATTTTTTTTTTGTTTTGCAAATGAAATATTAAATACTAAGGGCCTGATTCAGTATGACAATCAAATTGTTTGAAAATAAAATTTGTATGAAAACTACTCAAAAAACATTTGAAAAAATGAGTAATTTTCATACAAATTTTATTTTCAAACAATTTGATTGTCATACTGAATCAGGCCATAAATTTCAAAAAAAAAAAAAAAAAAATAAAAAATCATACAAATTCGAAAATGGAAAAATGTAAATTTTTATTCTTGCTCATAAAACAAGATATATTTCATTCACATTAATGCATAGTTTTATTTTTTAACATTTTTATGTAATGTGTAAATGATTTGTGAAAAAATCAAAATTTGCATATTACTAGTACATAGTGTACAAAGGGAAAAGAACGGTTTTTATTTCAACCTTAGGGAATTAGTCACAACTAATATCAATAAAGAAAATGAGTAAAACAATTATGAATACCCTTGAATAAAAACATATTAAAGAATTTCTCGTTACATTGTTTGTGGAACTGACTGTCAAGTAATGTGTCTGTTGATACTAGACCTCACACAGTTCAAGTGCAACGAATGCATGTGACACTTTGAAGAATCAATGTTAGTTTTGTTTTGACATTTCCCCTTTGTTACAGTACAAACAATTTTAGTATATAAGTCGAAGTAAAATTAGAATTAAGGCTTAGGCTTAGTTAAACATAAAAGTAATATGTAGCAGCAACGCTGTCTAATAATAAAATAGAGTATCAAGAATACAAAATATTGAAGCGAGTTTTATTACAATGTGTTGAATTATTTGCAACAAATTTATTTTTACGATCAAGGAATAAAAGTTTGCATTTTTGATTTTTTATGATTTTTTAAATTTTTTGGATATTTAGTAAAAAATTTAATTTCTTTTTTACAAAATAGGCTTAATATCTCTATAACTGAATTTAAGGCCATTTTAGTTTGAATTTTTTATATTTTATTGAATCAAATCAAACCTCTCTAATGTTACAAATAGCGATTTATCGCAAGAACCAGAGTAAATTCAAAAAAGTGATTTATAGGCTTAGTACTTCATAATAACATATATCAGTATTGTCTTAATAATATATTAAGTGTTATTAAATAATTGCAAATAATTTATAATAAATTTTCGTTACTTCTCTTCAAAATATTTATATTTTCATATAAGGTTTTCTTCTATTAAAAGATTGCATCATTTTTTCAAATATTTCCTTTATTTTTCACAATCTGTTAAAGGTCTGCTATTAAAAATTTTGTTATTATTTTTGGATTTTTTCGAAAAATTATAGTTGAGTTTGCAACATGAAATTGTATAATATATTAATGTGAAGATTTTGTCTTGATTTTGTTTTGAGAACTGCATAAGAACTTTTCGTTTTATATTAAAAACAAATAATTTTATTTTGCAGAAATTACAATAATCTACTAGACACAATCAATCATTACAATAAATAAAACTTTTTTGTCAGACTTCTGATAGACTCTATATTCGCAAAGTTGATATTTTGAAAATTTTTAAAAAAATTCAAAAACAATTCAGGAATTCTGCTTATATCCACGGACACTATTTATCCTTGGCTCCATTCTCCGTATGGTGGGTGTGCATGTCAACGCGCCATTTGGCCACAGTGGGCAGAATCCTTGACAGACCTCTGATAGACTCTATATTCGCAAAGTTGGCACTTTGAAAATTTAAAAAAAAAAATCAGAAATACAATTCGGGAATTCCGCTTATATCTGCAGACGGTATTTATCCTTGGATGCATTTTCCATATGGTGGGTATACATGACAACGCACCATTTGGCCACAGTGGACAAAATCGTTGACAGACCTCTGATAGACTATATTCGCAAAGTTGATATTTTGAAAATTTTTTTCAAAATTCTGAAATACATTTGAGGGTACTTTTTCAATGTATGAAAAAAAAAAAAATCATATCATCATAGATGAAACAATAAAATATAATATCAAATACAAAAGCCTGTAACCACACCACTCAATAGGATGTTTCTCTTCTAAAACCAAATGTTACGATAAAACTACGAGAATAAAAGCTTAGTAATTAAAGCAATTTTGTTCGTGTTTAAAATTTACTTAGACTATTGGAAAGCGTCTATGGCGCACAGTGGTCTCAAAACTTTTTTTTAACAATTCTGTAACTTGTGAACCGTTGGAGACATCTAAATAAAATTTCACATGGTGGGGATGTTTTCGAGTTGATTTGAAAGAGCGCAGAAACCCAGCAGGTCACGGCGGTAAAGGGTAGACCTACAAATTTGGTCACCCTAGGTGTGCAATTTTTTCTTTAAATTCGCCAAAAATTCATTTATGATTTGAATGCAAAAAATTTTACTAGTAAATAAAAATAAATAAATAAAAATTAAAATAAAGAGATATTTAGATCGAAGCAACTTTTACCATCGTTTTTTTACCTTGGGGAGGCTTAATTTGGGTCCTAACAACATCCACTAGATTTCTTGGATAATTTTAAATAATATTGCTGAAAGAATCATATAAATATATCTATACGATAAAAACTTATATTAATCTGAAGTTGAAACTTTTAAAAAATTCCAAAAAGGTAGTCTTTCACTTCTAAAATATTTTTTTTCTTTTGGACTACAGAATTTTAGTAAAGGTTTGAAAAGAAATCTTAACGTAACGTAAAAGTGTGTAAAGCAAAATCAGAGACTCTTTGGGTAATGGTTTCTCCCCAAGGACTATCCAATCTTTGTCAAAAGTTTTTTATTTATTTTTTTTTTGTTTTTTTTTGTAAGTTTCTATAATGTCAAAGCCGATATCAACAAACAAATATATTGGTTGTATACACCCATATGTTGGTTAAGCACACAAAAAATATTTTCTGAGCCACGTGTTTTACAACAGCTGGGTGATCATTTTAAGAAAAAAGCTAATTTTTGAAACAAGTTTTCTCCGGATTGAGATTTGGGTATTTTGGTATGAAAAAGTGGGAGCTTTTTAATTCCATGATTCTAATACAAATCTATCTATATTGTGCCAAAATTTCATTGGAATAACTGTACTCGTTTAAATTTTATTTAGGTCCAAGTATTAACATTTTTTATCAAAAATTTATTTAAAACCTAAATTTTAAGTCTGAAGAAATTTTACAGTATTTAATACATTTTCACTAATTATCATTCTTAACGTTACACAGTGTAACATTTGGCACATTTAAAGCGACAAAAATTCAGTTTTGGAGATATTGGACTGGCAACTCCCACACTGAAAAAATTATTATTTATTTTTTGTTATTATTACTTTTTTTGAATTCGGACATATTTTTACTAATTTTATTTAAAAAAATGAATAATTTAAAAGTAGTCGCGGCAGAATCTAATCTCACAAATTTTAGTGTACTATTTGCATAATTAATTTTTTACCTTAAATTTTTTAAATAATTCTTAACAAATTTCTAATATAAGGTATCGCACATTTTGTTAATATTTTAAAAGATGGAAAAAATCGTAACGGAAGGCGTCTTCACGCCTCCACCCAGAGACCGTTCAGTCCATTATGATCCCTTTATAGATAGTACAGAAAGCTGATAGATAAAGAAAGAGAAAGATCCTAGTAGAATATAATAAAAGATTGAAAAGAAAGACAGCTAAAGTTAAGAAAAATAAGAAAGTTGTGGAACCTAAGACCCATCAAATCAACCCTGACTACCTCTAAGCCACTTTATTCCCATTACAAACCCTATAAGCTTGCCGAGTTCTTCACTCGCAACCTCTTCTAGTTCGTGCAGAATATGGCTCCCAATCCACCTCAGTCTACTTCGCTGAAGCCCTATACAGTGACAGAGTATATGCCCCACTGTCTATAGCTCCTCCTCATCATCACACGTCGTGCAAAAATCTGACGCGCCAGTGTCCCACTTACTGATCATATTCCCTATTGCGAGGTGACCAGTAATCATGCCTTAGGTTCACACGACTCATGCCTAGAAGATGCTTCGAATCCGCTGGTTTAAGACTAGGCCATAACGCTCTAGATACCATGAAGTCCGATCTACTCCACAAGCACCATTCGTTCTACCTATGGTCTATTATCTTATGGCCATGAAATATGACCCAATCGGAATCCTGAACGATACCTCCACAAAAGACGTGTCCAACTCCGAGCACTTACGAGATAGCTCATCGGCTATTTCATTGCCGAGAATATCGCAGTGACCAGGAACCCAACAAAGTCTTATTCTGTAGGCATCCATTAGCATCCTAAATTCCTTACTACACTCCAGCACTAACCTGGATCTGACTTGTTATTGCCATCAGTGCTACCTAACTATCCACATATATAGTTACCTCAGTGTCCCTCTCAATGTTCTGTTCCAGCAATCCTAAAGTCTTGTAAATGCTTAGAATTTCCATCTCCGAGCCATCCGTGAAGATAGCACACCATCCAATCCCTACTAGGGATTTCAATAACGGGAATAGCCTCCAAGTCAATTATGCTACCTACATAGTCCGCTTGGGCGGCCGAGGATAATGTTTGACCATTCAACTTGACTTCATTACGTATGCTAACATGCAGAATTATGTCCAGTGCTGCCTGACGTGTACTTCTTGCGGCACTCGTAATACCAATTGAAGCACATCTCTGAACTTTAGAAAGAAGGTTTCTACGACCATGCCGAACATCCATAAGTGAGTATAGGTCTCACAACCGATGTGTGTATCCAGTATACAATTACTGGTTTCAGACTCCAGTTTTTCCCTATAGAGTCCTTGCATGCATAGTAGGCATTAAGCCCCTTTCTGGCCCTTTCCTGAGTATTTATCCTCCAAGACAATTTGCTGTCCAAGTAAATGCCCAGGTACTTTGGCCTCCTTTAACAAACTAAGTTCCGTCCCATTCAAAACTGGTAGAATGAATGCCTCAACCTTATATCTCCCGGTAAACAGAACTAGTTCAGTCTTTTCAGGGTTGACCCCCAATCCATCACTGCTTGCCCAATGGGAAAGTCCTTGCAGATTGCATGACTTCGCTGGTCGTGGGTAGAAATTACCACGTCGTCCGCATAGGCTACAATCTTCCTTCCCATAGCATCGAACTATCTCAGTGTGACATTCATTGCCAAAAGCCACAATAATGTCACAAGCTTCCTTATGCAAGTGTCTCCCATTCTCGAGTTGATAACCCTGCTGCTTAGCATCAGGGTGATCCACTCGATTAGGAATTCACTAATACCTAACGAAGCGAGTGATTCCTTAATCGCCTCTTACAAGGTGTATTCCTTGTGCAGCAGACCCCGTTCAATAAAACTCACCACATCATGTAGAGCACTCTCAACTACACCTCAGATACAGATCGATCAGTCTTTCTATTGTCTTGAGTAGAAAAGACGATATGCTGATCGGTCTATAGTCCTTGGGCTTCGACTGAGTCGTTTTACCCGCTTTGGGTATGAAAATGACCCTTACCTCTCCGCCCCCTGGGAATATATCTTACTTTAAGATACTCTCTAAATTTCTTCACGAGTTGCGAGATGATCCTGTCATTGACATTCTGTAACATGCCCGGAAAAATGCCTCTGGGCCCGGTGACTTATTAGCCCAAATGAGTTTACCGCCCATCTTACCTTGTCTCCAGTGATCATCTCCTCTATCGCATCGATATCACTCTGGTTCGGACTGTAGGTTATCACTGACACTACCTATCCTCCCATCAGATTCTACATCCTTACAGCCCGGGAAGTGAGTCTTCATCAGTAAGCTGATGGACTTCGAGCTAGACTCCGTCCACGAGTTGTCCGCCCGTTATATATATCCAGGTGCCAACGGGTCCTTGGATAATACCCGTCTAACTCGTTAACCGAGTCCATGGATTAACAGAAATTCATCCATGATGTCTGTTTCGCCCGTCTTATATCCTTCTTATACTTAATGAAGCTTTCTCTATAGCTGTCCCAGTCAGTCTAACTCCTCGTTAGCTTGGCTCTATTGAACAGCCTTCTAACTGTAGACCGTTGGACCCTAAGTTCACTGGTCCACCATTTCGGCTGCCTGCTTTTGTCAGGATAGATCACCTGAATTTCTCCAGCCCTCAGTATCCCTTAAATCCCTATTAACTAACTCACCGAAGGACTTCCAATCAGTCCTTCTGGAGTTTCTATAAGGCCTTCCCCTCGGTTTCACAAAGTCAAGACTGAAGGATGTTATGCTATATTCCGAAAAGGAATAATCCATATCTTCCCTCCAGTCCTTGACAAATTCACCCCCTCCGTTCGCTAGTGTCACATCTATAACCATTTCCCTATCTTTCGTTCTGAACGTGGGATGATTGTAACTAGTTATAAATTCAAATACTAACTCATCCCTCTTGTTGATGTCACTGCTTCCCCATTGGTAGTGGTGAGCATTCGCATCACATCCAAGAACCATGTACACCCCTCTCCTCCTGCAGTGTTCCGCCAGTTGCTGCAGAGCGATGCACGGTGGATCATTCGCCTCGCATGGCATGTACACGGATGCCAGTATAAGCCTACGGCGTCCAGTGGCTTCCCATTGGATATCTGTAAGGTCCCCGTTGCTAAAAGAATGAATAAGATTAATATTCAGATCATTCCTAGCTAATATACATATCCGTACCTTCTCCAATGTGAATGGTATGAACAAGTTATACCCCGGCCCTTAAACCACATACCCTGGTGTTGTTAATCCAAGGTTCCTGGATAAGGGCCACGTCCACCTTGGAATCAATGAGGAGCTTTGTCGGTTCTGTTGGGGCTGCTTCGCAATGATGCAAATTAATTTGCACCACTGACAGTCCCTTTGGGTTTACTATAGTAAACCTAGCATATCTAAATCTAATAACCCCAAAACCAAAATTGACAACTCCCCCAGTGACTCCAGCTTCCTCAGAGACTCCTGATCAACAGCGAATCTTAAGTCTCTGCATTGGTTCTCCTTACAGGTCATGGAGTTCACAATCTTCCATTGACCTGTAACAAGATCTTCATTCTGATTTTCCAATACTGTCAGAATGGTTTCAACCTCTGGAATGGGTGGAGGAAACCATGCCGTCACTATTGGCGCCAGGGGCAACTCAGACGCCGCCAGTATCACCTCAAGTTTCGCCCTTGGATGGAGAGAATTACACTTACCAACTGAATTTTTAAGAAATTCAAAAGATTTCTCATTACCGCAGTTTGATAGTTTTAACTCCCTTCATCCAGTTCGCGCCTTTGAAGGATACCTCGTTCGGCCTTCCTTTTACAAGGGCGATCTCTTCAATGAGTTTGTGTTCAATCTGTCGCCTCCAATCTGGATCAACTTTGTCAATGACAGCAGCTTTAACACAGTTCTGCAGAACTGATTCCTTCGCCTTTTTCGGTGTTGAGGACTGTTCGCTTCCTGACCCAGCTGTTTTAATAACGCCTTCTTAGCCATTGAGGTTTGCTGGTAATTCCCAGATCTGGCCCTTTTATTGACCCCTTTTTGGGGACCCTTAGAAAAGCCGTGTGGGATTTGACCAGCAGCGCTCGCAGAAGCAGGTCGCTTGTCAGAGATCTTAGCCACCCCACCAGTGGTGCCCTTATGGCTTCCACTGGTTGAGCTGGTCGGCCTCTGACCTACTGCCTTCTTGCTTGTTGGTGGCTGATCATGTCCAGGCCTAGCATCCCTGACAATCTTTTACGATTTGCCAGTTTTTCTGACCGGTGCATCGATCACAGCAACACCATCTTTGGCTTACCAGTCCTTACCTGCTGGTCCAGAATGGTTGCAGGTTTGGCTGCTAGGCCACTACTTTCATAAACCCGGATCTCTTAGCACTGCTGCAGATTCTTTCCAGCATCAAAATGCCAATTTAAGTGTTGACTCAGTACTTGCTAAGCACTGCTGCCTTTTTTTTTGCCAGCATAAAAAAATGCCGATTTTTAAAAGATCTGTATTTTACCTTTAGAATGATTCTGTTCTTTATTCAATAATCAATTTCATTCAATCAATTTTCACATCGACTGAACATAGAGTTGATGTACAAAATAAAATGTGTTGTTGTCAACAGAAAGAACTTAAACTCAAAATGTGTGGCGGTAATAAAAAATATGATCATATATATTACAATGTATTTAAAATAATAATAATAACAAAAATGCTTAGTCGCATTGTATGCAAAGTAAATTAAATTATGCCAAGTTCGTGGTCAAATTATACTGATATTAGTGTATAAAATATAAGAAATACTTTTACAGTGTGTCTTAAAAATAACAAAATAAAAATAAGAATTGTGTTTATAATGTATACACATTCGCTTCGGCACGGATTGTCGAGGATGTTGACTTTCCTCCTGTACTCTTATGAGACACCTCTGTAGTTCTGTCCACATTCTCACCCAATCCTTCAGGATAAGACATTCCTAGAGTCACAGACAGGCTCGTAGATCCGTTCGAATCTTTTAACATTCCTCTTGTGCTTTCTGGCAAGGTACTTATCTCTTAGCTATCTTATGCAGACAGATAATGGAAGCTTTTGCGTCACTTCGAGCCTTCTCCTCCTTAGTTCGACTTGTGACATCGTTTGGCGCTTCTCACATTACCACGAGCCGCATGATTTCCTGAGACCGTCGATATATCCCCCTGCTCAGACCTCACGACACTCCGGTTTCCATCTTGATTCTGAGCACGGACTGAGATCACAGTGATCTTGTGCTCATCTTCAGATCCAAGGGAAAGATCCCCAAGCTTCTGTGTAGAACTAGTCCCAGCAAAGGAATGCCTCGAGATGTCTAGAAACTCATCTGTCTATGATAGTAGGCTCAACAACTGACTTTCCTGTTCTAGAATGTCCCGTTGGACTCCCATTAACATTAAATCGTAGTCCGTGTCTGTTTAAACAAGTAGAGGTATTCCAATGAAATTCTGGCTTAATATAGATAGACTTGTCTTTAAATCAGGGAATTAAAAAACTTTTTCGTATCAAAATACCCAAAATCTCAATTCAAAAATTTACTTTTTTTCATCAAATTATTTAATTTTATTTAAATATTTGTGAAGATTTTAACTGCATATACAACTTTAATTGCATATATTTCAGTAAATACCGCAGATATTGATATAATATATTTTGTCATATAATAGTAAATATATTCAAATTAGTTTATTATAAATTTTTTGGTAAAACTTCGAATTTGATTTTTTTTATTGAAGAAATTCTAATATTAATATATATATATATATATATATATATATATATATATATATATATATATATATATATATATCGGAAATTATATTTTTCTATTGAGTTCCATTTTAAAAATGCGATTGATATATGAGAGAATATATTATTATATATTTGAAAATATTATATATTTGAAAATATGTGTTAGCTGATATTTTACCTCATGTTACCAATTCGTTAAGAATTAATTCAAAATTTTAAAATATTGGCTAAAAATTTGTCATGCCAATAGCACATTAAGATCAATGTGGTTAGATCCTGCTACAACAACCTTGAAAATATTGTTTTTTTAATAAAAAATATATATAGAAATATATCGAAAATTCACACAAAACCATTTTTTAGTATGGGAGTGGCAGTAATTCTACCCGCCCATTTTTTGTGGGAATTTTTACAGGCTTGTCTACTAACAGAATAGAAAATATCTTTAAAACTGGATTTTTTCGTTCTAAAACTGCGAAACGTGACACTGTACAGCGTTTTGATTGTATGTATTTAATACCAGTTTTTTTTTGTGAATGTATTTTGGATCCCCTAATCGTAATTCAATAAAAAAAAACTCACATCGAATTTTTGTACCGCCTCACTCTGAGCCACGAGTTCGATATTTTGGAAAAAAGTCCAAATAAGGCAAAGGAAGAAAATTTATTCAAATTTGTATTCTAGAGACTTTATATTTAATGACTATACATTATGTATTAATGTAGCACACAGTGGCTCAGAATCGTTTTTCATCATGTTTTCTTGAATTTTTCTTCAATTATAATTTCATTAAAATTGGTTCAGCAGTTGTTGAGAAATTTAAGGCTAAAGTTTAACTTTTAATTTTTTAATAACATTTAGTATGAAAATGCGGATTTTTGGTTTTTTGAATCTTCTTTACTTATAAACAAAAGTTATAAGCAGATAAAAAAAATAATTTTACTAAAACCCAGGATAATTTTTGAACAGGTTCCCAGTTTATCAATTCTAGAACAGGTTCCACTAGAATAGGTTGTTTTTGGCAAAAAGGATGACGATTTTTTAAATGTTTATTTTGTTTTTTATTTAAATAACATTAAAGACAAAAATTTTTATTTTTTATAATAACTAAAAGTTTTTTATGTTTATTTTATTTTCTTTCATTCGGTTGGAAAATAGCCTTCAAATATTCCATATTTAGTTCTATATCATTTCTGTACACTAGCTGCCTTTTTTCTTCTCTATTTAATACCCGATGTCCATTGACTTCGAATACTAGAATGATCTTCATTTGTAGAATTTCATTATATTTTTCTGGTATTGTACTCTCTATAAAATCTGTAATCCTTATTTCTTTTTTCTCCTGGGCTTCCTCTGATAAATCTACAAGTGGTACTAAATGATGCTTAATGAAATCTTCTCTATGATAAAGGATTTTGTGAACTGTTGCGGACATATTTCTCCATAGATATTTGGTTGTATATAATAGTGCAGTTTCCTTCGCATAATCAGCAAATTTTCTAGCATCAATTTGTCCATTGCAGACAAGTACATTGATAATTGCTTTAAATCTTGAAATAAGATTAATATCAACACCAGTTATTTTAGATGCTATATCGGGATCTGAAAAGAATCTTCTTGCTGTTTTCACATCATTCATATTGCCTGATCCTTATTTTGGTTGACCTATAATCAACCCATAGTTAAGAAATTCGTCCGGAGCATATTTCTTTTTTAATCTTCTTAAATCCTTATTGGTGTCGTTTCTTATTGATCCTGTAGGTTTAAAATCCAAATCATAACTTATTTTTAGTATGTGCTCCATGAATGTATGTAACGGTGATAATCCAAATTCATATGCATCAGTATTAACTAATGATTTTTCCGGAACTTGGTTTAAGTGGCTTGATGTGGTTTTACATATAATAGTTGGAAGAAGCCTTTGTGAAAGTCAAAGCCTATCCTACTTTTCCAACTATCATCGTTAGCACTAGTTAGTAGCTTACTTCAATTGTATTTCCTTCAATCTCAAATTAGAATGGTTGCAGTGTTGCAATTTGGGCTTTAATGTTACTGACTTCTTTTTTAATGGCATCATGAGTTTCTTTTTTAAACTCAAATTTAATTGGTCTGCAATATTTCTTAGAAGAAGGTGTTTGTTTTTTCCAAATATCTTTTGTATGCGTCCTGCTGGTAGAAGGCTCCGAGTCTTCCAAATTCTTTATCAATCGCAATGGTACAAATGACACCATGAACATATCTGAGTCTGAAGTATTTTTACATACATATTGCTTGTATTGTTTTTGCCCAGAAGAAACATCATATCCCCAATTTCAAAAGAGAGTTAACTTGCAGTTTCCATATTTCTTCAAATCTTTAGCTTTAAATGATAATGGCGAGCATTGAGCTGTATGATTAAGTAGATCTTGAAGTTTTGTATCTGCCGAATTCGGTGTGATTGTAATAGTGTCATTTGGTAGCAACCACTCCTTCGCAGCGGTTATGAGATGATATGATGGGTAGAAATTTGAGCCTTTTTGAATCGCACGCAATCTGAGCTAAGTATATTGCTGCTTTGTTAACTTCAAATCCAAAAATAATGCTAATGCCTCTTCATTTGAGAACTGTTTTACATCGCTTGGCGTTGGAATACGTTCTCACTGGACTTGTGTTAAAAACTTTTTGAATGATATCGACTTTTGTTTCTGTGATCGAAATTGATATAGCAAAGTTTCTTGAATATTTTCACATCCGATTTCTTCATTGATATCCTTAAGTTTCCGTCATTTAGATCTATCGCTACAGCTGTCGAGTGATTTTGGTGGTCTTCCAAGATTGCTTTGGTTTGTACTGTCCAAAGGTACCCGGACAGTAATTTCGCCCTTTAACCGGTTTTCAAAGATGGTATAAAATCCTTGTTTGCCCAATCCAACTTTTTTGTAGCGCTTTGTTAATTTTTGACGAAATCGGTTATTTTATTTTCCAAATCCAATTGTATTTCGGTACTGCATGAACATTTTACTTTTCTTTGAACGTAATTTGGAACCTCTTCCCGCTTTTTGTATTTAGAATACTCTTCGAATAATTCGGATTAATTTCTGAGCCATCTTGCGCACAGTGTGCGATTCAGAAAAGAGATATTTGGCTTCTAAGATTAAAATTTTTACTTTTTAGCCTGCTTTGGTGAAGTGGGTCCAAATTTCACCTAATTTTTTTATTTTTATTTTTTTATTCTTTTTTATTTCATTAACAACAAGTAGCAAAATTGTGCAAAGAAAGAATTTTGAAAAAAATATTTACGGAGTCAAAAGTTATATTAATTTAAATTTGAACTTTGAAAAAAAAATCGATTTTTCCCGTTTTTTTCCAGAATTGGTCACATTATTTTTCTGTTATATAAACATTTTCTTATGTAACATATATAATACTTAATTTTTGTAAAATATAACTAGCCACAAAATATTTTAAAGGAAAAAAATAAAATGTGAGTAACGCTTGAAATTAAGCACCGAAAAATCTACTCAGGTGTAAAATTTCATTCAAAAATATCAACTAAAAATTTCTATTGCATTAATTAAACATCAGTAATATGCAAAAAATCGCAACTCTCCGAATCTTTTCGCGAAAAGTCTTCATTCAATTTTCTTATTATAAATATTATTATACATTTTAGAAAATAGGACACTATTACCTACACACTGATGTATGCATATTGCCTACTTTTACCTTGTGTCAAAATTAGCAAAAATCAATAGAAATCGTAGAAAAAATTACTCATACTTCACAATTAGTATCTAACGTTAATCATTTATGTTAGACCTGAGACTTTCTTTCAAATTCATTCAAATATTTTGGAACAGATAAAATATTTTTAGTACAGTTATATGACAAGTAAATTAAGGTACATTTTACCTGTAATGTCATTGTTATTAATATTGGATATAAGTAAAATATTACGTGAACTTTACAAATAACGAAAAAGATGGGGCTCTTCTTCTAAGGGAACAATATTGTGCTTAATTATTATTTCTCCATGGCATAATATCTTATGTACGGTTGGTAACAACGATCTCCAAGGATACAATTATATAAGTGTTTTTGAAATTTCATATAAATATTCGCTACTTAACTTGCTATTTGCTGTTTGTTGTTTAAATTCCTCTTGAATTCCCTCCTCGCTTGGTCTCATTTTTTTCAGCTCCTCATTATTACTTCCAGATTTATTTTCGTTTTCTGATATGCTTCTATATTTCAAATCATATGCCGGATGTAAAACGTATTTCAGAAATCTTATTCTGGCATGTAAAGGAGATATTCAGTATTTTAGAACATCTTCACTGACATTTCTCATTTTGGATATATTTGAAAATTCTTGTCTCTTTTTCAAATAGAAGAGTTTGCTGTTATGGCCTTGCTGACTTTCCCATCAATCATTGTAAGTTTCATATCAAACGATACGTTAAATGCAAATTCCGATATTTCAATCGAAATAGGATCCAAGCTTTTAATCTCTGCTTCAATACAATCTATTAATTCTTTTATTGTATTTGTTGATTTTTTTTTCTTTTTTTTTTTTTTTTTTTGTACAAAGGAAAAGTATTTTGATCAAGGTATTGAATTTAATTCTTAAAGGAACCAATGATGCTATAAACACACTTTTATATTTCGAAGATTCTTGGCTTGTTTTTTTTTTATATTCTGAAAGTGATGATAAGCCATCACGTCCTCATTTGCAGATTAATTACAGGTCACCACCATTTATTTTCTTAAGATGCACAGTGGAAAAGTCCGAAACAATCAAGTAAGTATTTTACTCCAATTCTGAGAAATGGTATAATGGTATAATGCTTTTCCTTTTTTTTTCCTGTAATGCTTCATATGATGGTAAAACGTCCACACCTTTTCCTTTTTTAGTAGTAATTATTAAAAAAAGAAGTCACAAAATGTGTTAGTTCAGCCTTTGAAGTGGTGAAAAAGTTCTTTTTTGGAAGCACTTGATCTTTTTTTTTTCTGGATTACAAGGTGCACCAACAGCTGATGTTCAGCTAGTCAGAATAATTTGAATTAAACTTCTCAGTTGACCGTCGTACCAACTTCCATCTTACATCGAATAACTTAATATAGGCTTCTATCTTCGATATAATTAGATTGTACGTACTGTGTTATAAGATTTTAAATAGAAAGTTGAATATATATATATATATATATTCATTGCAACCTATACCTAAAATATTTCCTTGTCATTTCCCTGTATTATATTTTCAATACATCTGTTCCAAAATATTTGCTAATGAAAGTAATTTTCTTTCTACGATTTCTATTGAAAACTCGTTGAAGGCTTTTCGTGAAAAGATGCAGAAGAGGTATTGAGTTGGGATTTTGTGCATATTATTCATGTTTAATTGTGCAATAAAATTTTGTTATGGATATTTTGGAATACAATTTTACACCTGAGTAGATTTTTGATGCTTAATTTCACGCGTTATTCATATTTTTAAATTCCCAAAAAACTTTAAAAAATTTCCAAACATGGAATTTTTTATTTTTTTTTTTGCTATATTTTTCCAACCGATACACAGTGGGGCAGAACCGAAATTTTTTGGAAATAAATCTGTAACTTCTGATCGGTTGGTTGGATTTTCATGAAATTTGGTGTAGATATAGCAGAGGAGTGTACAATGCTTGGAAGAGGGGCACAGCAATCCCCCCAGGAGCGGAGCTATGGGGGCTCAAAGTTAGGTACCTCTGACATAAAAATTTTTAATCGCTTGCAAAATTTTTGTTTCTCGTCCGATTTCAAATATTTTTATATATTGTTGTAGGCCCTGATAAGACCTATAAAAAACATGCTTACATTTCGTATTTATCTCTTATAGTTTTCGAGTTATTTGCGTTTGAATTTCTTAAACACTATAATTTTGCATGTTTTTGGTCCAGTTTTTTCATATATATCCTAGTATTTCCGACCGATTTTATTAGTTTTTTCCTTAACTGGTTAAAGAACAAGATTATCTATTGAATAAATGAAATATGGGGAAATATGGGGGGTGGTGAAATTTGCAGGAAATGTGGATCTTATTAATATAAATAAAAGCGCGTTAACCAAATTTCAATCAATGGTAGGGTTTTCCTGAATTGCCAAATAAACTAATCAAAATTCCCAAAAATGGGATTTTTTAAATTTTTGGCTATAGAATCCACATTTTTCCGAAGTTCCCTAGATTTTGATTTAAAACTTTTAACAACATATTGAAGATTCTTAAAATATATTCCGCTTGTCGATTCGTGCTTTGGGATTTGAGAAAATATGGTCTAAAATCAAAATGTTCATATAAAATGGGTCGAATTCGGGAGGGTATGTACCATGACCAATTGAGTTATTGGGCTTGTTTTTTTTTTCATCTTAAAGTCATCTCTGTGAAGTTACCTTTCAGAAAAGTTCAAAATTATTATATGTTGCTAAAGAAAATTTTATTTTAGATAAAAAAGAGTATAGATACTTTTTGGGCTAAAAAAAAAACACAAAAAGTCGTCTTTCTTGCAATTTTCAAATTCAAAATCGATTATTTTTGGACTCGGTTAAGATGTCTTCAAATTTTTTTTATTCAATAGATAATTTTGTTCTTTAACTAGTTAAGAAAAAAACTAATAAAATCGGTCGGAAATACTAATATATATATGAAAAAAAAACTGGACCAAGAACATGCAAAATTATGGTGCTTAAAAATTCAAACGCAAATAACTCGAAAACTATAAGAGATAAATAGGACATGTTTTTTATAGATCTTATAATATTTGAAATCGGACGAGAAACAAAAATTTTGCAAGCGATTAAAATTTTTTTATGTCAGAGGGACCAGCTTTGAGCCCCCTTAGCTCCGCTCCTGGGGGGATTGTTGTGCCACCCTTCCAAACATAACATTGTACCCTCCTATGCTATGCCTATACCATGGCATACCATTTCATGAAAATCCAACCGGCCGATTAGAAGTTACAGATTTATTTCCAAAAAATTTCGATTCTGCTCCACTGTGCGATATCAGGTATCAAAAAAAAAAAAAAATTTAAAACACATTAGACTATATAAAAAGTATATTTTTTTCTTTAATTCGGAATCTGTTGGAAAAATAGTAAATTTTGTGAGACCGTTGTTCTCGCCACAATAAATTTTAATTTTTTTTGCCTTTTGAAATATTTTGTGTTTAGTTACCTTTCAGAAAAAATATTATATACGGGTATGTTACTTAAGAAAATTTATATATAAGAGAAAAAGAATGTGACTACTCTGTTGGCAAAAAAAATCCACTTTTTCCAAAGTTCAATTTTCAAATTCAAATGGCTATAACTTTTTACTCCGTAAATATTTTTCAATATTCATTCTTTATAAAATTTTGTTATTTGTTGTTAATGAAATAAAAAATCCAAAAAGCGCTTGAAATCTGCACCCACTGTAGTGAAAAAACTTCATCAAGGCAGGCTAAAAAGCAAAAATTTTAATCTCTGAAGGCTATTATCTCTTAAGCAAAAAGCGGGCGGATCTCGACCAGCAGAATCCTCCTATATAAAAATCTTTCAAATCGGTTCAGTTATAAGGAATCAGGATTGTTTTAAAAAAGTTTTATCTCCGAGGTGTCTAGCTTTGGGAGCCTGTGGACCCGCCCCTTTAGATCTATATAGTCCCAGCTCAAGACTTAAACTCGCCTACACCTATGCTATCACTATGTGAAATTTCATTGAATCGGAACAGCCGTTCTGAAATTCCTTAGTTATTTCCATTTCATTTTCTGATTCGCACACTGTGTATAGTTTTTTAATAGTATGAGTTCAAATGGAAAATTTTATATTTTTGCTGGAAAAGGTGAAAATAAATTTGTAAATAAAATCAAAAATCGTGGCATATCATATTTTCTTCTCAAAAATATGATATGCCAAGCATTACCAAGAGATACTTTCATCACAATAGTACTAGTGGGTTCCCTGAGGACTTTTTTTTGACGATTTTCGATCAAAAAAAAGGAAAAAACAGAATGGCAAATCAAATGTGGTGACGACAATTCGTTGTATAGTTAAATTTTAAAAAAAGATATTATAGTTCATATATAATATTAAAACTAAAAATATGCAAAATGTATAAAATCGGATTTCATTGATAGAGGATACATCAAATAAAATAAAACATAATTCTAAAAGATTTTAAGTTACTCTTATTGGCCGCCATTTTATTTATTTATTTCTTCATTTATCTTAATTTCATAGTTAATAACTTCTGTAATATATAAACATTTTTTTTACATTTTAATACAATATAGTCTGCATTTGCTGCCACCTGACCGAATTCAGAAAATTGAAAAATATATTTATATTCAAGGAACACAAATCTATAAAATAAATTTTGTTGACTGCCATAGTGGATCCGTCATTTTGATTTATTTATATATATATATATTACATAAATGAAGTATTCTTATTACAGCCAGAATTTAAAGATGGTGGCCCAGTGTGAGCATTTGCAGTATTTATATTTTTCTGAAAGATAACTAAATAAAAAATATTTTGAGGAAAGAAAATTTCAAAAAATGGATCCTGCGAGAACCAGTGTTTCACAAGTTTGACATATTTTTCAACAAATTTCCAATTTTCCCTTTAATTTCTCAAATCGCAAAGCTAGAATTAGAAAATTTAATCGTTCAATATGTTTTTAATTTTTTGTGAAATATATATTTTTGCGCCCCGATATCGGTCGGAAAGATAAAGCAAAAATACTAAAAAAAAAACATTTTTGATTTTTTTTTTGAAATTGCGTGAAATTGCAAAAAATTTCCAAAAAAATTAAAAAAAAAATTAATAATACAAAAAAAAAACTAAAATTTTATGATTCCTTGCGACTTGAGAAATTTAATAAAAAAATTGGAAATTTGTTGAAAAGATAGGTGAAATTTTTTCCTTCAGAATATTTCTTATTTAGCGATCTTTCAGAAAAATATAAATACTGTATGTCCTACTTAAAAAAATTTTTATATAAAAGAAAAGAATTGCGACAACTTTTTTGCCAAAAAAATCGACTTTTTTGAAAAAAATTAACTTTTTTTTCAAAGTTCAAATTTAAATGCTTATAACTTTTGACACTGTATTTTTTCAAAATTCTTCCTTTACACTATTTTGCTATTTGTTTGTAATAAAATAAAAAATCGTGTGAAAGTTGGGCTCGCTATAACGAAGAAACTTCACCAAAGCACTTTAAAAAGTAAAAACTTTAATCTTTGAAGCCCAATATCTCATAAACTGAAAGAGATAAGATATGTTTTTTGTAGATCTGGACTAGTAGAAGTTTCTCATATAAAAACCTTTCACATCGATTCAAATATAACGAATAAGGATTGTTTTAAACAGTTTCATACCGTGGGTGTCCTACTTTGGGACCTACCCCCTATGTGAAATTTCACATAGTGATTTTTTCATTTCATTTTTTGGATTACACACTGTGTGATGTTTCATTTTGTTTCGAACACAAACTTTTTGTACTGGCAGATAATTTTGGCAAATAAGGAGCGGCACATTTTCTTGGTGTTGAAGATTTAGCAGTGTTTAATATATGATTAAATGTTTTTAAGGCATTTTCTATTTGGTGAGTTGAATTAATTGTATTTGTATTTATACTGATTTGTGAAAATAACTGTTCTGCATTATCTTTAAATTGGTTCCTGTCTACATTTTTAGGGTCTAGTTTTGTAGAGTCTTGTAAATCGTTTTCTCGATCATTTACATAATAAGAGATAAGTACATATCTATAGATAATGGATGGTATAACTATTTGTACAATCCCTCCATCAAATTCCAAACTCGTAGTCTTATTTAGATGGACTAATATGCCGAACTAAGATATACTAATCCTTCATACATAAGTATTTCACATTTATTATAAATCTTTTTTGTTTGTTTTGTTTTTATTGTTTTGGCGATTGTTTATACATTTTCGAAACTTTGGACAAGCATTATCTTTCGTTCAGACAAATCCATTAAATAAATATTTAAATTTAATAATTTTAGCGATGTAATAATAACATAAATGAAAATGATTTGCAAAAGGCTTTGAAGAAAAATACGAACTTATCAGCAATTGAACCAATTTCGTTATTTAAGGATATATCTGTCAAATCTCCTATAAGGGAAGAGATTATAGATACAAACTATTGTAGTGATGATGTACCTAACAAGAATGGAAAGATACAAAGCAAAGAAAAACATAATGCCGAAAAACTTGTTGAATGTGCTAATCATAATAAAAATGTTTTCCAATTTGACACATTGACACCGAAGAAGAAATTAACAACATGCGTTATGGCAAAAAAAGGTAAGATTTATAATCAGATTATTATGTTAAGTTCTGTAATATAAAAAAAGATCCTGTAGTGTAAATTAAAAAATCTATATAGCATGCTATCTATGTATAATAAAGTAATGTTTCAGACTAACTAGTTCAACTCAAACGCCTGTTAGTAGTCTGCGTCCATTTTTACCATGATAATTTTTATTTTACTAGACTTGACATTATGTTTAAATTACTTTTAGAATTTATCTACACTGGGCTTAGAACATAGAAAAAAGTTTTTTTTTTAGGAAAACCCCAGTTTTTGTGTGGACAATAAAATAGGTTTTTGTTTGCAATTTTTTTTTAATTTTTATTCGTATTTTTTGAAATTTATGACCATTTTTGACCCACACCTTATTATAAGGAACTTGTAAAGAACTGTCTCTCTTTTTTAAAACTAAAAGTCCCCTCTCTTTACATACATGTGATGTGTGTATAGTTGTTGCAAAATCGTCAAATTTTATGATCAAAATGGATATTTTCAAAGCTTTTTTATTTTATTTATTATTAAATTTTAAGTTAGTTGTGTATATTAAATGGATATTCTATTATGAAAGCCTGGCAATATCTAATAAGTGCGAAGATAGTTATGTATATCAAAATGACGAATAGGTAGTTTTGTACGGCCTTAAAAAAATTACCAAGGCCTGTCCAAGAACAAATTCAACCTATACAGTTTTTACTATAAAATGAGAACCTACATTTAAATCTCAACTAGAACTTACATTAAAGATAAAATAAAAATTTATTAGTTTTTGTGCAATACTTTTGTCAACATTAGAGCAGGCTCTTCGAAACTAATTCTAGAAATCTATTGGGTCTTCTTTAATGATCATTTCATCAGAGCCTAATATTTTTTAGTTCGGCTGATCTTCTGGCAATTTGAAAGATTTACATTTTTAGGAATAAAATTTATATTATTTGTTTTGTACAATTCGATTAATGTTTATTAGTCCTTTTACAACAATCACTTTTTGTCTCATAAAATACAGCTTCTAACAAGCAGTTAAATTTCCCAAGAAGTGATTAATTTTTGTGGAATTTAAAAATGTATTTTGTACTTACTATACCTTGAATGTGGATTTTCAAGTATTTTGTATAAAATGTCTATTTTTTAAGAGGTTAAAAACTAAAAGTGTTTTAACATTGACAAATTTTGATAAAAAATAGCACTTATTTTGTATCGATTCGGTTCATTGGTGCCAAGTAATATTATTTTTAAAAAGGGTAAATTTTTCGTGGACATTCCTGATGTTTCTTTAAAAGTTTTTTTTTTCAATTTACGATATACATATTGGCTTTTTGTAAAGTGTTTACAATAAAATAAAATAGTGCATAATAGATTGCTTTTCATAAATATTTTTTATAAATGAACAATTTATTTGAATAATTTTAAAAAGCTTTTTATCTTAATTGTTATTATTTATGTATGAATTAATAAGTCGAATATGATCATATATTGGTTTTCATAAATATTTTTTATAAGTGAACAATTTATTTCAACAATTTTAAGAAGCTTTTTATCTTCATTGTTATTATTTATGTATGAATTATTATTAAATTTACAATTGCTTTGAAGAGTTTAGAATCTCCTTTAAGAAAAATCGTCAACAGGCCATTTTAACAACAGAGATGTAAACAAAACAAAAAAATTACCATAATTATCCTTTCAAATAACATTCGTAGTACACTTTCACACACACAAAATATTTAATTATTTTTTTTTAACACTTTTTTCACATTTTAATTTTTATATATATATAATATATATATATATTGGTAACACCAATGATACCGACTATAATTGTCTTGTGTGTAATCGTTTTAATAAATTATGAGTTACTTAAGTACATGAAGAAGAAACACACTTGTAAGTTGTAACGTTGATTGTAACACAAATTGGTTGCTAACAATCACGTGCATTTATATGAAATAATTAATTAATTGATTGAGAAGTTGTACTGAATTAAATTTTGAATTTATTATTGAAATTAAGTACATATTTAAAAATTTTATTTTTTATATGATTTTTAAATTTTGCCTTTTAAAATAAAGTGAATTGGATAAACTTCAGCGCCTCCCTTCTTTTATTTATATCAACATTTTTTTAAAAATCTTCACTCTTATAATATTTAATAATTATAAGATGCTGGCTACAGGGGAGAATTCTAAAAAGAGCTGTATACTCTCTGTAAATGCTGATAAAAATGAAATGGTATGCTGCGGTAAATGTGCCAAAGGGTGGGTGATACTTGCAGATGGTTGTCCGTGTCTTCAAAGAACTCTATGAAATCTAAGCGTTTGTCCGAGGAAATTGTTAGAAGAGGAAAAACGAATATTATTACAAAAGGAGAAAAATATACAAGTCGAAAATAGTTTAGAATCTCCTTTAAAAGAAAAAATCGCCAAATCGTCAACCATAAATAAAAAGAATGAGTTGCTCAAACAAATGGCGTCGGATAGCGGTGACGAAGAGTTTGAAGAATGGCATAATGAATAGAATAAAAATACGGCGGAATGCCATGACGCTGAAAGTACAAAAGCTTCAGAATTTGAAAACCAACATCAAGAGCTAAGCAATAATGATAGATTAACGCAAATTAGGAGAATGATCAACACAATAACGAACAGACTAAATGAGTTGGAGTTGAAAGGTAAAGTAACTCGTGAACAATGTTCTATGTCTGAATGGTTGCTTGGAGTCAATATACAACAATAACTGCAAAACTCACTCGTGACCAAAATGAATCTAATTTATTATGGAAAAGACTTGCCAAAATTCCAAGGAAATCCGGAGGATGGTCTCTATCTTTTGCAATTTACCAACAAACGACAGAGATATTGACAGTGATAATGAGAATTTGCTTCGACTTAGAAATTCGGTAGAAGGTGATTAAGTTTGGCAGACAGGAAATTGTTCCCAACATTCTCCTAAAACGTGTGCGAGAATATTCGACAATTAAGGAGAATAAATTAGAGTCCTAGTTGACTTTGCGGTAGATAATTAGATAATCTTGAAATTGAATAGGAACTTGTATCTTTGTATAACTTGAAAAATTTAGATTCGTGGCTTTTTCAATTAGCACAAGGTGCCAACAATATCATCATGCCAGATCATCACTGTAGTAAATCTACTAAACGTGGTAACGTAAATACACATTTTGAGCTAAATAATAAGACAAATTGTGGTAACACATGTGATAATTTATCTTCATGTGAAACTTTCAAAAACTTTACCAGGTCGAAGAAATGGGAATTAGTATGCACGGACGGCGGGTGCCTTACACGTCATACTGAAGCAGAGTTTCGATCTAATCAACTGTGAGGAATAGATGGTTGTCAACTTTTACATCATCCCCTACTTCATAAAAAGATACACGGCGTTTGTAATGTTGTTAAAAAACCAGAAAATGGAGCACTGTTTCGCATTATTCCAGTCATTTTATATAAAAATGGTACTCTTACTTCGAGATTTAATTCTAAAGGGAATCCATAGTCCTCTATGCTTAAGGTGGACAGATGACACTCATCGTTATGAAGTGGATTCCGAAGTGATTAGTCTTAACGTATTGGAAGTAAAACATAGGGTGATCCTTCTAAGAAATCCCCAAGCAAAGCTTAGATGTTTCCCAACTCAAAATGAAATATATTTATTTGAAGGATAATTCCATTATCATCATATGTTAATGTAATTCAAGAACGAAACGAGTCCGATCCCGTTGCTGAAAAAACTCGACTAGGATGTTCCATGAAAACTCAGTAATGTCGAACTCAATGCATTCCATACTTGCACTGATGCTAAGGAATGTGGCGAATTACTGCGAATCTTAAAACAATACATTTTGCTGGATAATATGGATGTAAAAAAATACTACCGAAATGCCTTATCAGAAGATATACTAAGTTTAAAACAATTAAAAGAGAAAGTTAGGTAACTGCTACGAGTCGAGACTATTGTGGAAACTTCCACGAATAGCACATCCCGATAGTTTTCCCATGGCAAAAAGGAGAACACAATGCCTTTTGTCCAATTTAACAAAAGAATCACTACTACATCCATCAATGGACGACAAAATCCAGGACCATCTGCGTAAAGGTTATGCCGTTCGGCTGCCTAACAATGCCCGGTCAAATGATTGTTGGTACTTACCCATTTTTCCTGCAGCTGACAAGGTAAAGGGAGTTACACTTGTAGTGCTAGTAGGCAGGATCGCCATGTAGTGTTACTAGATACGATCGCCATGTAGTGTTATAGGTTGAAGAATGTTATAAAGTTATAATAATTTATAATTTATACAGCTGTATTTGGATCAGCTTAATTGTAGGCGTTCAAAGGAACTGCCAAAAGATGAGACTTCAAACAAAACAAGGCAATTATGCTAGTCTACGTTTAAATTTCAAGTCTGATTTATTTTGGTTATTGTTAGTGCTTATATATTAATTTACAAAATTAATCCTAGCTTTTCTAACTTGTTCTATTTTATTAAAATATTACATTTGTCTCGTTCGGTATCATGGAGGGCAATGATATCAAGTAACTTTCATTCCTTGACCAATCACAATATTTCCTATTTGAAGTGCACTTAATTATAAGTGTGTCACTCAATTATATTCATGATTAGTCTGCATTACGTATAGAACAATGTGAGTTGTAATTTGATATATATTCAATTACTATTTGTTTTATGCATTGTTCATACATGTGTGGTACACTATGTGTTTATATGTGGGGTACACTACATCCTCACCCTTAAGAGAAAAATTATGAAAGTAATTTTTCTTTCTTTCTAATACAGTTGCAAAATTTAATAACATATATTATTTAGAATTAATATTTATAAAGTAATTACAATGGTTATATATAATAGTTAATCTAAAAGTATATTTATTTTTATTAATTATATGATAGGGTATTACATGGTTTTAAATTATTATTGGCTGTCAATATGAATGTTTCTTTTATGCGTTTTGTTTGTTTATTTTTGTTGCAATTGTCGCAATATGATATGATTTTCTTTACCATTTTGTTCAAGATTTTCTTTACCATTTTGTTGAAGTTTTTTCAAATGGAATTTAATGATTTTTTTCTTATTCCTAAGTGGCCTGCGTGTGTGGCATTATGGAATTTGTGAATGAGTTCATATTTTAAAATGTCATCTGTTATTCTTTTTGGGGTATTATATATCAATATTTTAAGTTTTATTATTAATTTTTATCTTTGTATATACTTCTTTTAATTCTTTTTTACTATATTCTTTGAATATCATATCTTCACTTGCAAGTGCTAATTCTTTTATATTTTCTTTATTCATTTTTGATATCAATTTCTTCAGTATCGAATCTAGTTTCGCTGATTTATCACTGTATTCTGCCAGCTTATTATTTTCTTTTTTATTTTCTATATTTTGGGTACGTAACTTCTTCATGATCGAAACTTTCTATGTGCACAATATTATCTTCAATAAATATATCTTTTTCTTGTATTTCTTCAGTTGTATTAAATTGCAATTTCTTAATATTTTTGGTATCATTAATGGATATGCATTCCCATATTTGAAGTTGATCAGACTTCTGAGATCTGCTTGTTTCTATATATTCTTCGTGCGTTTTATTGTTATCCTTATTTCCTCATTATTTTTCTTCATTATCTGTTATTATCATTATTTTTATTTTTCATTGCCCTTGTTATAACGAGTGTTTTTCTTAGGTAGTAAAAGTAGTAGAGCATGGACTAGCAGATGGTTCTATTATGTCGTCATTCAGCATTTTTCGTACTTGTAATCTGTAATTTTCGATGTGTACTGGTGTGTTGTCTAAGGTCGTGATTGTTTGACTGTAGAAATTGTTCTTAGTAAATTTTTAATTCTCTAAGTGAAAAAAACATTTTGATATTTTTGAAAAATATTTATTATTTTTGCATAATCATCATTATTATTTAAATGCAAGTCAATTAATATTTGTTGAAAACGGTTGAGGTTATTGTTATTATGGTAACTTAATATGTCGTAGTTTTTTAGTGAGTCAGTTTGGAGTTGAATGAATTTATTTTTTCGTTTGTTGTGTTTAAAATTCTAATGCGAGTCATGCCGTTACTAGGTGCTATAGAATTATTTAAAAATACACCTGGTTTTAATTCATTATTAAAAATTATGCAATCTTCGGTAAGGTTTAATTTTATTGCCTGTTTGATTTCTGTTCTTGGTGGTATTTTTATTTGAATTGCCGTAAGTAATTTTGTGTGCATTGCAAGAGTTATGGTTTTATTATTTATGAATAGTGATATTGTAAATGTTTTATAATCTATTTTACAGAGATATTTTCTTAAAAAGTCTTTTCTTATGACGTCCATTTCTATTGGAAAGTCTGATTGTACTAAGAGGAAAAACTGATTATATTTTTCATTGGTAAGTTGAAGTTCTAGATCTAATGTGTCTAGGGAATAGATTTCTTCTGTTAATTTGCATTTTTCATGTGAAACGTATGGTTCATCTTCAAATTTTGTTTGCATGCGACATAGTGATATGTCAGCGCCTGTTTCGGTAAGAAACGTTAGCTGTTCATTTTTGTATTTAACGATTATGAAATTTGTAATATTGTTGGTAACTTTGTATATTTTTAACCTCGGCTGTCCGGAATACTTATGTATTCCGAGCCTATCTCGTTTCCCTCTTCTTTTATTGTTGTCTGTTACCGTTGTTGTTTGAGTTGCTTTGGTTCCTTCTATCATAGTTGTTTTTGCCTATAATCTCTGTATTGATTATCGTTTCTGTTATTGTTGAAGATGGAATTGTGGTTATTATAAGATCTATATATCCTGTTGAAGTTTGAATTATTGTTGTTGTTATTTCTGTTGAAGTTTGAATTATTGTTATTATAATTTCTGTTGAAGTTTAAATTATTGTTATTATAATTTCTGTTGAAGTTTGAGTTATTGTTTTGGATATTATTGTTCCTAATTTGGTTAGTGTTATGTGGTTTATTGGGATGTGTTTGTAATTGTAAAATTGTGTTGTGATTCAACTTGTGTTCATTTTCGAGTTTTATTGTGAGTTCGGATGCTTCTTGTAGGGTGTTAATTCTAGCAGCGTATATGGTCGCTTTAAAGTTTTCGTTAAGTCCCTTTTTGAATGTATGCAAAACTAGTTTGTTGTTTATTTTATTAATTACGTTTTTTTTTTTAGCTTCTGAAGCGTCGCTACCTAATTCTTGTATTCCTAGTTGACTTAAATTGTCTATGATAGAAATTTATTATATATATTTATATATATATATATATATATATATATATATATATATATATATATATATTATATATATATTATATATATATATATATTATATATATTATATATTATATATATATATATATATATATATATATTCATTATAATATATTAAATTTTTCTTGAAATAATGTACCTAATGTATTTTGTAACTCAGGAATAGTTTTGTTATTTTTATATCTGTTCTCAAATAAAGTTTTTAATGTTTCAAAATCTTTTAGTACTGAGTAATTGCCTATGGCCGTTATAACTTTTGAAGTTAGTTTTGCATGATAAAAGTACTGAAGGAAATCTATTTTTGCTTCAGCTGATAGTGCATTGTGTATCAATTGTGAGATTATTAAAAAGCTTTCTAATTCCAAATAGTTACCAGATAATAAAGTTACTGCTTTGGAAGCGGTTTCTAAATTGAATGATGCCATTGTATTGTCCTTAAATTCTAGTTCTTTAATATCTAATATTAAGTATTATTTAATTCTTTCATAAATGTTACTAGATTCTAATTTTAATGCTACAGTTTCTTTTATCTCTTCTTCTTCGAGTAAAGCTGTTTGAAATTCTTGCTTTACACTATCTATTATTTCTAATTTGTTTTTTCATAGTTTTCTTTGTATATGTCCTTTAAATTATATATATATATATATATATATATATATATATATATATATATATATATATACTGCCTGCCACTTGAATAAGGAATCACATTTTTTAACTTTAATGAAGTATATCTCCTAAAATATTCCTTATTCAAGTGACACACGAAAAAGTACCACAGAAATACATGTCTTTAAATAAATGCATAATTTTAGTATAACAAAATATGTATATTTTTTATTTCTTCAGAAAACTAAAGCCAACACTTTGAAATTATTTTTTTCTGAAGTTTAGTTTAGGAGATATACTTAATTAAAGTTAAAAAAATGTGATTCCTTATTCAAGTGGCAGGCAGTGTATATATATATATATATATTTTAAATTGATAATTGCATTATTATTTCTGTGTCTCAATATATAATTTTTGAAATATTTACTCTTATTAATTTTATATGCTATGTTATTATTATTATTGTTATTATTATTATTATTATTATTATTATTATTATTATTGTTTTTATTATTATTGTTAAGGTTTATTTTGGTTATTGTTGGTTTTTATATATTAATTTACAAAATCAATCCTAGCATTTCTAACTTGTTCTATTCTAGTAAAATATTACATTTGTCTCGTTCGGTATCATGGAGTTGGCAATGATATCAAGTAACTTTCATTCTTTGACCAATCACAATATTTCCTATTTGAAGTGCACTCAATTATAAGTGTGTCACTCAATTATATTTATGATTAGTCTGCATTACATATAGCACAATGTGATAGTTATGACTTTTGGAGCAACCTGTTCTCCTTCCACAGACAAATTCATAAAATAACCTTAATGCAGAAGAATTTTGTACTACTTTCCCGATAGCGGTAGAATTAATTGTAGGAAACCACTACGTTGATAACATGCTTGATGGCATGGACATAGGAAAGAAGTTGTGCAGTTAGCAAAAAGCCTCGGTTTCATACACGTTAAGGGTGGTTTTACGATTAGAAACTGGAGATCGAACTCGGAAAAGCTCTTAACGCTCAATAAGATAATCTAAACTTAGATGTAGACAAAGCTATGGGACCTAAAAAGGTCCCAAAAACAAGTCCTTAATACCGTGATGAGTATTTTCGACCCCCTTGGCTTGTTGGTTTCTACGTAATGTACTCAAAAATATTTTAACAAGAGATTTTGCGTAGTGGCTGTTCTTTGGACGAATGTATTCAAGATGCGGAATACGTTAAGTAGCTACGTTGGAGTCAATACTTACAAACAATCGAACTACTTGATATACCACGATATCACTTTCATGGGACGGCTACTTTAAGCAATGATATGGAACTACACACATTCGTTGACGCCTCTGAAAACGGATTTGCAGCTGTAGTTTACATCCGGTACAATTTCGGAGATGAAAGTAGGTGCACTCTTATTGGAAGTGGAGTGGTACCACCTACCACTCAAATTGCTGTCAATTCCTAGGTTGGAAATCCAGGCTGCGTTGCTGGGCGCTCGATTTGTTAAAAATATAACCTCATCAATGTAACTAAAACTCAACCGTGAAGTATTTTGGACAGACTTTAAAACGGCTTTAGCGTGGATACGGTCGGACTACAGCAAATACTCACAATTTGCCGCCTTTAGAATAAGTGAAATACTTGAGCTAACCGAGGCCGATGAATGGATGTGAGTACCGTCTATGGATAACGCAGCTTATGAGGCAACTAAATGGTAAAAAATATCACACTTTTCCCGAGACAGCCAAAGACAATACAGTCCGTGGCATGAAGAAGCTAACGAAAATAATACTTTGGAAGAGATAAGGCTCCAGTACATTCCAGCCCACAAAAAGGTATTAAATCATACATTTCCAAAAAATTCGGAACGTTTCTTGGCGGTAACTCTACTCTATTACAGATGGCACGAATGATAAAAAATAAAATCAAAGGCGAAAAAGAAGTATATTTAAAAACTCAGGAAGACATAAACTCCGCTGAAATCATGATCTGGAAATGTACTCAAACAGAGGTATTTGGAGACGAGTTAAAACTATTACATGCAAAACGTCAGATACCTCCGTCCAACTCTTTGTTTAAACTATTAAAATCTAGATTAATTCGGAGGTAATTAATTCGGTGATACTACCCAAAGAACATTATGTAACTACCTTTTTAGTGGTTTTATACCATGCTGAATATGTACACAGTAACAATGAAACAGTGGTAAATTTAATATGCCAGTTGTTTTGTATCCCAAGACTTAGAAGTGTTTTGAAAAAGTTCGAAAGTCATGTCAAATGTGCATAATCCAAAACGCAAAACCAAAACCTCCAAAGATGTTCATAATTCTGCCAATCAGAATGGCTTCTACGTAATACGTCGTAGCTCTGAAAAACGTTATGGGGTGCTATATACATGTTTAACAACCAGAGAAGTTCATATCGAAATAGCCTATTCATTATCCATATCATCTTGTATAATTGCCATAAGAAGCTTCGTTGCTCGTTGTTCTAAGGGAATGTTGGAGCGACAATGGCACAAACTTTCGAGAAGCTGAACACGAATTGAACAACGCATTTCATCTGATGGATAAAAATGAAATTATTAGAGCATTTACCAACTCATCAATGCCCTGGAACTTCATTTCACCATATGGGATTAGCCTCGGAGAGGATGGTCAGGTTGGTAAAATCAACTATCGTCAGTTCTACCAAGGTATAGACATTCTGATGAGATTTTAAGAGGAGCATTTGCTGAAGTTGAGAACATAACTAATTTACGCACACTAACTCACATTCCAATTGCACACGATAAAGCTGAGTCCTTGACACCCAACCTCTTCCTTCACTGTAACTCCAACGGAATGAAGCCTCCAGTACCTCCTAATGAGCGATCAAACTTGTTGCGACATGGATGGAGCGCCACCCAACAAATGGCACACTCATTTTGGACGCGCTGGGTACGAGAATATTTACCTATCATTATACGTAGATCCAAAAGGTTTCAAAATGTCGAGCCTATTAAGATTGGAGATTTAGTTACATTACTGACCCAGATAACCCTCGAAATTGTTTGCCGAGAGGAAAAATTATCAGTGTAAAAACAAAGTCTGATGGGCAAGGCCGTAATGCCTTCGTAAAAACTGCAACTGGTATATAAGGATATGTCACTGAGACTGCCGTACTTTTATTACATAACGAAGTAAGTCCAGAAGAAGTCATATACATTTTGCCTTTTAAAATAAACATATATATTTATTATTTATATACAAAAACTTTGTTTTTTATTCACTTACAATTATTAACTTTTTTTCCTAACAATAATTTTAATAATTAAACCTTTCAAAAATATATTTTTTGATAAATCAGCCTTTTAATTCCTTTTGCTAGAAATATAAAGTTAACGAAATTGCAACCAATCGTATAGATAACAGGTAAGCATAGTTTTACTATAACTATTATTAACTTTTACAAAAAAAAAAAAAAAAAAAAAAAAACATTTTTAAATTTCTCAAAAATTATAAATTTTTTTAGCCTGTTAGTAATGGTACTATCTGGGTTAAAAAGAGATGTTTATAAAAGGACTAATAAATACCAACATTTATATCGAAAAATGTTTAGAAAGGTCTATAAATTTTTTTTTTTCAACAACACAATGGTTCTGTGCTATTTTAGCGAAATTTTGTCACCACTCGCTATGCAAAAAACACAGCTGAATTCTTTAAAATGCCCAGAGAATTTGTGAACAAATATCATTAATGAAGACAAAATAAATAGCACAAAGCTACCAAGATTTTCTGGATAAGTGCAAGCAGAGAAAAAATGTAGTTGCAGTGACCATAATCCAAGAGCAACATATTATGATTGGAACATATGATCACAGCGAAAAATAAAAATGATTATAAGTAATAATTATTGTGATTCCATTTTGTCATATTGTGTCAGATTTTGTGGTTTGTTTTGTCATGCTATGATTTTAGTTTTATATATAATTGAACAATCTTGCTACATCATTATCCCATTCTATCAGATTATGATTTGGTGTTATTATATTATTATTCTATCTTATTAAATTTTTATACCACATTGTCATATTATGATTCCATTTATCATATTATCCCATTGTAACGTCATGTTTCCACCTTATGCTGGAACAAAGCTCACGGCTTCCAGGGTTCGTTACAAAAATACTCTACTATGTCGTCTGTTATATCAGAGTAGTTGAATACGCCTATCTAGGGTAGAATCCCTCAAACCGTCTTTAGTTAACAGTCAGACAAATACAGTTTTGTCAATCTGGCAGAAAGAAAGCCTACTCCCAGTGTAACAAACTGTCTTCGCTCAAGATTGAGGGAAACCTCTCAATCCTGCACTACTGCACAACCAACAAAATATAATATTATTAAGTATAATAAACTATATCTACTAGAGGGTATTTTGAGATTGAGTAGAACTAACAATCGCAAAATAAACTTTATGTTATTCTGACGGAGGGAAAGCCTCCACTCAGATTAAATAATGTCTTAACCTGTCGATAGCCACAGGCGAACTAACTCTAACTACCTTCTGTTCCTTATTTTAAAGTGTCGGTCACTCATGTAAATCATACACATATATACTAAATTTACAGCTATTTACATAAGGTTGTTATTGTGTAATAGTACTACACAGAGTGGTATCGTTGCGTAACTAATCATTTGGTAATTACTATTATAATCGTTGTTCTTACTTCTAATTAATTGTATTACAAAATAAGGAAATAAAAGAAATACAAAGTAATAATAATTATAATAAAAACAATATATTCATTAAATCTTTACATATGTGAGACAAAAACTAATGTGAATAACTTTTGTCCGTTACATTGCCTCCCTTCTTTAAAATAAATGTACATTCGATACAGAATAGTGTACAATTCAAACTTACTTACTAATATAAATGTATGATGCTCCACCTCGAATTATTACTATCTGATATTTAATACCGTCCATGACTTTCCTGAACTTCATTTGTTTGTTCGACTGTCATTTCTGTAGTGCCTCTCTTACACTCTCCCTAATCGACTGCGAGAAGATTTCTTCACTTAATGGCGTCACTGGTACAATTTCCTTTTTTTTTCTGTGTTCTTAGCAGTAGATGTAGAGGATGTTACTGGTGACGTAGATGATATTTCATCTGATGAAGATGATCCGCCACGGCGGCTTGTCTTCTCATACTCATATGTGGTAGAGAAAATCCTGTCATGTTACACTCTAGGATAGCTTCGGTCCTAGAGAGCGTAACAGTTTGGCAGGTATACATAGGTGCACCATTGCCTGGACTTGTCTGGGCTCTATAATGGGAGAAAAGGTCCTTCGGGGCTGACCAGAGACTTAACACAATCTGGTACCACGGGAGCCAGTAGCCCCTGGTACGGCAACACTGATTTGTCGGTGTTGTCGTACTGGACTGGCTGTTGGAGAGGCCCTTCGGGGAGTCACGTGGTGGTTGTGGTTTGGACCTAAACCGCAGGAAGGGGTCTATAGTCCCGATGTGGTGTTGCATAGCAACAAAAGTCGCCAATAGTGCGGCAGGAGGTTAGATAGCTCAAACTCCTAAGCAAGGGGGAGTGGACTTATCCAGACAATGAGTCTCTCAAATTGCCACCTGTGTGTTCTTAACAGGCACATGGGGACGTTGGTTGGCGCATTGCACCTCACCCGGTGGTAAGACCACCGTGGGATTAGGCCGTCATGGCAGGTGCCCACGTTAATCTTGACCACATCTGATGAAGATGATGATGAGACTGATAATGGTGATGCTGCTGATGGAGATGATGATGATGCTGATGATGTGGGTGTTACTGGACTATCCGAGCCATAGTTGGTGTAGACTCAACCGCTTCTTGTACCCACGCTGCTTGGTTCGGGGGTTTCTTCTTCTTTTGCTTTTTTTCTTCTTATTTCTCTTATAATCCTAACATAGATAAAAAAAAAACAAAAATACAATATTATTATAGTAAATATGGTACATTTAGTTGATATATAATTTCAATTCACTAATATGGGCTTTGCAATTTTGATGATTTGTCAAGTTTCGAAGTTTGACTATAACGGGCGACAAAAACTCTTGTATTCTGAATGGGCCGTCAAATTTCGGTGCTAATTTTGCAGCAAATTGTTCGTTTGCCTTTGAGAGTGGGTGTCACCGCCGTAGGTTATAGTAACGCTGTTGTTATAATGCTGCGTTACTCAAATTCCTTCTCAAGATATTAAAAATCTCTTTTAACTCTTCCGCACGTTCATCTGGATGTAAATCATCCGTGTCAGTCCCAACAGTGACCTCATCATAGAGAGCTTTTGGTAATCGAGGTTCTCTTCCTTGTGTAAGGAACGCAGGAGAATAAACCGTAGATTCTGATACACTGGTGTCGAGAGCTAACATGATTTCCGGTAGAAATTCATACCATTTATTGTGTTGGTGTTCGGAAAACTGTGCAAGTATGATTTTAATGGTACGATTGGCGCGTTCTGTAGAATTTTCCTTGGGTGTGTATGGTGCTGTGAATTAGTGTGAGACTCCATAATCATTAAGGCATTTACGGAAAATACGTGATGTAAACTGAGTTCCATTGTCGGTTAATATTCCTCTCGGTACTCCGTATCTGGAAATAATTTGATCTCGAAATGCTTTCACTAATCCTTCGGCGGTAGCCTTGCTCAATGGCACAAGCTCATTCCATTTTGAAAATCTGTCGAAGAAAAAGAGGAGCACTGTACACTCGTGTTTTGTACGGGAAAGTGGACCCACAAAATCTGACATACTGTGACCCAATGTTCTTCGGGGACTCGGGTGAGCATTTCACCGGCGTGGCGTTGTTGACTAACCTTATGGCGTCGACAGAATTCTCATTTGCGAACATAACGTTTTATGTCGCGAAACATTCCAGGCCAGTAATAAACGCTTACGATACGACTCTCGCTTTTCCTTATACCAAGATGCCAGGTTGCAGATATATCGTTGTTTTTCCTCCAGTACACGATTTCTTATTGAGCTGGCAACACAAAGTTT
The DNA here is from genome assembly GCA_932274085.1 of Protocalliphora azurea. Lineage (NCBI taxonomy): Eukaryota > Metazoa > Arthropoda > Insecta > Diptera > Calliphoridae > Protocalliphora > Protocalliphora azurea. The sequence goes on along the minus strand of OW026523.1, from coordinate 32,325,513 downwards.
CCAGGGGTTGGAATCGTCATTGTTAATATTTCGTGGGAATATACTATACTCTGGGTATTTATCGGGCCGTTTTGTTAGAGCCTTGGTTATCTTTTCTAGTCATGTACAGGGTTTTGATGTCTTAACGCCTATAGTATTCAAGGTTTCACAAGGTTGGCGTGATAGGGCATCGGCTACAATATTTTGTTTCCCTTTTCTATAGTGGATGGTGAAATTGAATTGTTGGAGTTCTGAGGCCTACCTAGACAAACTTTCAGTAGGGCTTTCAATAGAATTTAGCAATTTAAGTGACAGATGTTCAGTTATAATGCACAGTGGGGCAGAATCAAAATTTTTTGGAAATAAATCTGTAACTTCTGATCGGCTGGTTGAATTTTCATGAAATTTGGTATAGGAGGAGTGTTCAATGTTAAGTTTGGAAGGGGGGCACAACAAACCCCTCAGGGGCGGAGCTAAGGGGGCTCAAAGTTAGGTACCTCTGACATAAAAAATTTTTAATCGTTCGCCAAATTTTTGTTTTTCATCCGATTTCAAATATTTTTATATATTCTCGTAGGTTCTGATAATGCCAATAAAAATATGCTTACATGTCCTACTTATCTCTTATAGTTTTCGAGTTATGTGCGTTTGAATTTTTAAGCACCATAATTTTGTATGTTCTTGGCCCAGTTTTTTCATATATATCCTAGTATTACCGACCGATTTTATTAGTTTTTTCCTTTTTGAAGTTTTTGAAGTCGATATCTTTACCTAGTCCAAAAATAAACTATTCTGAATTTGAAAATTGCAAAAAAGACGACTTTTTGTGTTTTTTTAGCCGAAAAAGTATCTACACTCTTTTTTATCTAAAATAACAAGCCCAATAACTCAATTGGTCATGGTACACACCCTCCCGAATTCGACCCATTTTATATGAAAGTTTTTACTTTCGACCATTTTTCTCAAATCCCAAAGCACGAATCGACAAGCGGAATATATTTTAAGAATCCTCAATATGTTGTTAAAAGTTTTAAATCAAAATCTACGGGCCTTCGGAAAAATGTGGATTCTATAGCCATAAATGTAAAAAATTCCATTTTTGGGAATTTTGATTAGTTTTTTTGGGAATTCAGGAAAACCCTACCCCTGATTGAAATTTGGTTAACGCGCTTTTATTTGCATTAATAAGATCCACATTTCTTGCAAATTTCATTAATATATCTTTATAAACAAATATCTTATTACAATTAAAAAATTTTTTGGTTTGTTTCTAAATTTTATTTGGTTTATTTCTAAATAGCTAAAGAAATTTTAAAAATATGTATTCCAAATTAAGCTTATCCTTTAGCATATATAATTTCCGATCTTTTGCAAAAAGATTCAAGTCAATATCATGCCTCATTTCAAAAATATGCGCCTTTAAACTTTTATATTTCCAATTTATTGTATATATGACTATATTTTTACAAACTTGCAACTTTTGCCTTTACCTTTACTATTATAATTACTTAGAAAATTATGAATATTTCTGTATACTTTTAGTAATATCTATACACAAAATATTTTTATAAAAGTAATTAATAAATATTTTTTATTTTTAACAGGATTGCCACATTTCCCAAATTTAAGTAAATCTTTATCCTTCTCTAAGCATTCATACATTTCTATTAATGAATTTAAAATAACAAAACAAACAAAAAATGTATATTTTAACTTAATCAATATTATTATTTTTGGTATTTATCATCTTCCTTAATAAATATTCTATATCTAATACGATTTTTTATTACTTATTTACATTACATTTATGTAGACAATTTTTCTAATATTTTAAACTTATACTACTTATTTTCTATAAAATAATCTGTTGTATCTGTATACATATCTAAAAGATAATAAAGGTCCTTCAAGTCTTCAGTATTTTGAGTTGATAAAGGCTCATAATAAATCCAAAGTTTTCTCATTGATGATAGTACAGGGTCTAATGATAACAATAGGCTATTAAAAATATCCTCGTTTTGTGACGTTCTGGAGCATTTCCTGGAGCTGAATAATTGAAAATCTCTGTTTCTTGCTTTTTGAGCCTCTTCTGTAAGCTCTCGAAGTGGAAGAATATTTCGTTCAATTATAACTTCGCCATGGCACAATATTTTATGTACTGTTGGTGTCATTTCTTTCCATGGATATAGAGAAACAAGTATTTTAGATATTTCTGCTGCATATTCTCCAATTCGAGCATAGTTAATTTTGTGCTTACCATTAATTGTCATTAATAGTATGTTAGTTATTTTATGTAGCTTCGAAATTTCCGAGAAGCCTTCTTGCTGTGTTTCCATCATTTGTACTACCACCAGTCGGCAGAGGTTTGTCGATGTTTAATCTCGACTCTTCTCTGAATTTATCCTGGATTCTACTTTTCTAGGATATACTAAGTGATTTTAAATCCTCGTTGTTTCTGGTAGGTTTTGTTAAATTTCCTGGCACACTTTTATACTTTAAATCATATGCTATCTGCATAAAATGCTCCATAAACCGTATTCTGGCGTGAAGTGGAAATATTCCGAAAGACAGAAATTCTTTATTAATACTCCTTGCTTTACCAATATCCGAAAATTGTTATTTCGTCTCTTCACATAGTGAGCATTTCCAAAAAGAAGATGTTTCCGTAATGGCATTACTAAACTTTTCATCAATCATTGTTAGACTAAGTTGAAAGGATATGTCGAATGTGTATTGGTTTATGGTTATTATGAATAGGTTGTAAATCATTTATTTCATCTTTAATATTAATATTAATATATTAATATTCCGCTAAATCCTTATGGGCCAGTCTTTTCTTCTTAGATCTTGTACTTAAATTATCATATGTACATTGCCACTGGATCATAAGTATATAAATTTTTAACCATCACGAATATATAAATACATTTGTTAAATTTAGGTAAACACGATAAATGTAAACTAATAGAATATTTATTGTTAAAATAGACATTTTTTTTTCTTTTGTTATTTTAAATTCATTAATAGAGATATATGAATGCTTAGAAAAGGATAAATATTTATTTAAATTTGGGAAATGTGGCAACGCTATTAAAAATAAAACATTTTTATTAATTATTTTTATAAAAATATTTTGTATATAGATATTATTAAAAGTATACAGAAATATTCATAATTTTCTAAGTAATTATTCACGCAAAACTAAAATTTCTTTCGCTATTTAGAAATAAACCAAACAAAAGGCCCAATTTGTTTGGAGAAAATACAAATTTTTTAATTGTAATAACATATTTGTTTATAAAGATATCTTAATGAAATTTGCAAGAAATGTGTTATTAATGTAAATAAAAGCGCGTTAACCAAATTTCAATCAGGGGTAGGGGTTTCTTGAATTCCCAAAAAAACTAATCAAAATTCCCAAAAATGGGATTTTTTACATTTATGGCTATAGAATCCACATTTTCCGAAGGCCCGTAGATTTTGATTTAAAACTTTAAACAACATATTGAGGATTCTTAAAATGTATTCCGCTTGTCGATTCGTGCTTTGGGATTTGAGAAAAAATGGTCTAAAGTCAAAACTTCCATATAAAATGGGTCGAATTCGGGAGGGTGTGTACCATGATCAATTGAGTTATTGGGCTTCTTTTTTATCTTAAAGTTATCTCTGTGAAGTTGCCTTTCAGAAAAGTGTAAAATTATTATATGTTGCTAAAGAAAATTTTATTTTAAATAAAAAAGAGTGTAGATACTTTTTCGGCTAAAAAAACACAAAAAGTCGTCTTTTTTGGAATTTTCAAATTCAAAATCGTTTATTTTTGGACTCGGTAAAGATATCGACTTCAATTTTTTTTTTATTCAGTAGATAATTTTTTCTTTAACTCGATAGGAAAAAAAACTAATAAAATCGGTCGGAAATACTAGGATATATATGAAAAAAACTGGACCAAGAACATACAAAATTATGGTGCTTAAAAATTCAAACGCACATAACTCGAAAACTATAAGAGATAAGTAGGACATGTAAGCATGTTTTTTATTGGCGTTATCAGGACCTACAAGAATATATAAAAATATTTGAAATCGGACGAGAAACAAAAATTTGGCAAGCGATTAAAATTTTTTTATGTAAGAGGTACCTAACTTTGAGCCCCCTAAACTCCGCCCCTGAGGGGTTGTTGTGCCCCCTTCCAAACTTAACATTGTACACTCCTCCGCTACGCCTATACCAAATTTCATGAAAATCCAACCAGCCGATCAGAAGTTACAGATTTATTTCCAAAAGATTTCGATTCTGCCCCACTGTGTAATGTTGAACTGATACCATTCTAAGTACGGCTTCATTTTTCTTATTCTCCAAATTATTGCTAGGCATTAATTTATTTTCCGCATTGACGAGACTAGCATATGCAATAACTCGTTCTGCTTCATCGAATTCTTATGTTAAGACTATTCCAATCCCATACTCGATAGCGTCTGTTTGTAGGGAAAACGTTCTGATAAAATCAGGACAGACTAATACTGGGGATGTTGTTAATGTTTCTTTTAATAGTTCGAATGCTGATTATTGGGCCTGACTCTACTTCGAATGTTTTCCGTTTTTTAATAGTTTGGTTAGAGGTTGCGATGTTTCCGTCAAATCCTGCACAAATCGTCTGTATTAGGAGGCTACTCCTACAAATCGACGGACCTCCTTTACATTACGAGGTGCTTTCATTTCTTTTATGACTGCTACCTTCTCCGGGTTCGTTTTAATACCGTCACCACTCACAACATGACCCAGATATTTCGTTTCGCGTATAAAAAATTTGCATTTTTCTCGGTTGATTCTTAGTTTGGCTTTAATTAAACGCCGGAATATTTCTTTAAGATTTTCTAAATGTTCCTCTAGTGTTTGACCAATTACGATTATATCGTCGAGGTATAAAATAACAAATTTTGACATTTTTTAAAAAAATTATACATTGAAAATAACATTTTTATTCACAAGGTGTATAATTTTTGCAAAAATTTGATATAAATAATTTTTTTCATATTATACTTTAACAAATATATATATTGATAAATCAATTTTTTTCGGTAAAAAGTTTAATTTTTAGTGAATGTTTTAAGTCAGGTTTTTTCTGTTTTTTTTTTTTTTTTCTTTTTTGTGAAAAATTGGATTTTTGGTATAGTGAAAAATCTTTTTTTTTCTTTTTTTTTACGTTTTAATAAAATTGTGGACATCGGGTAAAAATTAAATGTTTAGTGAAAAATCTGATATTTACTGAAAAATCGAACTTTTAGTAATAAATCTAATTTTAAGTGAAAAATTGAATTTTTTAGCGAAAAATCGTCTTTCGTGTGAAATCCGTTTTTAAATGAATATTTATTTATTTATTTTTTGTGAAAAATCGGGTTTTTTTGTATTTGCATTTTTTGTGGAAATTTTAAATTTTGTTGAAAAATTTTGTAAAAAAAAATTGAACGGAGCATTTTAAACAAAATAATTTTTAATAGAATTCATAAACAATTTTCACAATGTTATAATGTTATTTTAAATGTCCATATAAATTTTCAAAAAATGTTAAATAATGTGTTATTTCAAGTAACATATGTAAGGCCTGTTTAAGAAAAAATTTACACTTTTTAAAACTAATATTACTTGGTTTTTAATTTTAAGAGATTAGTAAATGTAAAATATCGTCGGTGCAAGAAAAAATCGAGAAATAATTTTGAGCAAAATACTTGAAAATCCAAACCTAAGGTATAGTAAAGTATCTCGGGATGTAAAGGTTTTCAAAAATTGAGTTATGTGAATTAAACAAAAACCTTGTTTTTTGTTTTTTTACAATTATTAACTTTTTTTATTAACAATAATTTTAATAATTAAACCTTTCAAAAATATATTTTTGATAAATCAGCTTTTTAATTAATTTTTCTAAAAATATAAAGTTAACGAAATTTTAACAAATCGTATAGACAACAGGTAAGCATATTTTTACAATTGACACCAATCTTTTATTGTGCGTGTTAAACATAATTATCGTTAACTTGTACAAAAAAAAACATTTTTAAATTTCTAAAAAAATATAATTTTTTTTTTTTTTGGGAAATTTAGCTGTCTGTTAGTAATTGTACTATCTGGGTTGTAAAAGGACTAATAAACACCAACATTTATATCGAAAAGTGTTTAGAAAGCTCTATAAAAATTTTTTTCCAACAACACAATGGTTCTGTGCTATTTTATCGGAATTTTGTCACCACTCATTATGCAAAAGACAGAACTGAATACTTTAAAATGCCCGGAGATTTTGTGAACAAATATTAGTAATGAATACAAAATAAATAGCACAAAGCTGCCAAGACTTTCTGGATAAGTGCACGCAGAGAAAAAGTTGCAGTGACCATAATCTAAGAGCAACATATTATGATTGGAGCATATGATCACAGCGAAAAATAGAAATGATTATAAATAATAATTATTTTGATTCCATTTTGTCATATTGTGTCAGATTTTGTGGTTTGTTTTGTCATGCTATGATTTTAGTTTTATATATAATTGAACAATCTTGCTACATCATTATCCCATTCTATCAGATTATGATTTGATGTTATTATATTATTATTTTATGTTTAAAATTTTATTATAAAATTGTGTCGTATAATACGAACCTTTCCTTAAGACTGCTTGATGATAACTAACTACTTGTAACAATTCGTTTTTCTTAAGAGCTAATGATAATATTAATTAAGCTATGAGTAACTCGTTGTTTAGTTGTTCTTTTTTTATCACACCGCGAGACAATTGAAAAATGTCACGTTAAGATTCGCACTTAAACACTCCGGCCCCCTTGCTAAACTGCAACAAAGGAACAGGAAGTCGACGATTTTGTTAACAAACGATTCAATCAAATAATTTAAAGCAATAGAGAAACACGAAATATGAAAGTATTAATAGTTAGGATAAATAATATAAATCCGTATTAGATAAGATCAAAAAAATAGTATAATATAATATAATATAGAATATTCAATTCATATTCAATTTATTAATATTCAAAACGAATTAAATAATAAGAATGTCAGTATCACATGCTGATGCGTAGGGTGTACGAACCAAAAAGCGATGATAACAGCAAAGTTTATACCCCAAATTTTCCAATGAGTGTCCATCCCAGGATGATATCTTGAGCCATTGGAGTACCTATGGATTCTGGTTGGATTCCAAGTCGTATAATGCGAGGATAAATATCGGCTCCTAGTACAAAGTTGGAAACGAAGTCTGAAACGGATTTTACACCACTTCTCTGAGCCAACATTTTCTACAGGTAGATTATACCGGTCGACTATATATTCAGCCATTGAGCTGAACTGGACACACGGATTGAGAAGACCACGTACGTTTCTGCATTCTTTGTCTAGGTGAAGTGTTATGGAACGAAGTCTAGATGATACGAGGACGGATCAATAAGTCCGTGATTTTTCGAACTTCCCTCGTAGTTATATGAAATGCAACACTATTCCCGTCAAGTAATAGATTACTGTAAAATTTTGAACAAGTGTCATCATTTACTTGGCGTAAAAAATAGGATTTTTCGAGGTCCTTAAAATAGGCATTTTTTGGTCAATAATTTCATCGTTGGAGCTGAATCTCTTCCCACCGAGCCATTTCTTTAGGTTTGGAAATAGGAAGTAGTAACTAGGGGCTAAATCCGGATCGTTTTCTTTTTAAATCCTCATTAAATCGGTCTAATAAGTAGGCATAATATTCGCCGTTTATTGTTTTTTCCCTTTTCAAAATAATCGATGTGGATTATCCCGAAGGCATCCCAAAAAACTGTTGCCATCACCTTATTGGCCGACAAACTTACCTTGGCCTTCATCGGAGCAGGTTCACCCGGACAAACACATTGTTTATACTGCTGATTGGTCTTCGGAGTACAGTCACAAAATGCCACAAAAACTCATTCGGATTGCGGTTAAACAACTCCAAACAATCCTTTGAAGTTGTCACACGTTTACGTTTATGGTCAATTGAGAGCAAACGCGGCACCCATCTTGCAGACAACTTTCTTAAACCCAGCTGATCATTTAAAATCGAAACCACACTGCCATATGAAATGCCTATGGCATCACCAATCTCAATTGGCCGTCCAGAACGTTCAGCGTCATTTGTACTTGTGCGACCACAACGAAAGTCAGTAAACCACTTTTTTTTACCATACCATAGTATTTATCGAGCTTTTCCTTGGTTTGATTTTTTTCGCAAAATAATAATGTTTAATGAGCACTCGAAATTCACTTTTTTCCATTTTTAGTAAAATACACGAGGTTGTATGTTTTGAACAGCTGTTAAACGCAAAGTAAATGACGGAACTTGATCAAAATTTGACAGTAACAGATGGTGCTTGATGGGAATAGTGTTGCATTTCATATACCTACGAGGGAAGTTCGAAAAGTCGCGGACTTATTGATCCGCCTTCGTAAAGATGATTGAATCAACGATGATGAGTTCCCGGATGGCGACAACAGTCTGTGTTGCAGCATCGTCGAATCGAATGTGAGAGCGCCAAACAGTTCTCACAATAGTGAAAACGATGAATGACTTTCATCCTTTCAGGCACGATCAGTCTTTTAAATTTTAGGCATCTTCGTATAGGGTGGTCTTTATGACAGATTCGACAATCAAATGATTTATTTCTGCTGGATCCAGTGGATGGTTTTACTTCTAGGAGCGAGAAATTTCTTTGAGAGGATGGTGACATTTTTGGTTTTCGGTAAAAGATAATAAAGGAAAAAATTAGGTATATTATTAAGAGAATTGGGGGAGTAAAACTAGTGGCTCTATAGGTCTTATTACGATGCCATTGGCTGTTGGAATTCCGGCGACTCTGACTTGGTTATCTGCACCACGAATAACCTTCTCAATGCGACCACGGCGCCATTGATTAGGATTATCATTTCTAATGACGACCAGGTCGCTGATAGCATAATTTCTGTTAGGAAGTTTCCTTTTATTACGTTTATGGAGTTCCTTAAGATACTCTTCCTTCCAACTGCGAGCAAAGTAATGATGTAAAACTTTTAATTTCTGCCATCAATTCACGTAATTTAAAGATTGGTTGTATAAATCGGGTTCCGGGGGTGACAACAGTTTATCGCCGATAGGAAATGACGTGGATTTAGAGCGCAAATTTCGACTGGATTATCTCTCATTCTACTGAGAGGTCTTGAGTTTGGACAGGCTTCAATCCTAGCCAGTATAGTAGTGAATTCTTCATATGTAAACTTTTGACTGTGAGAGATCCTTTTAAGATGTTTAAAACTTTTTACTCCGGTTTTCCAGAGTCCTCCCATATGTGGGGCACCAGGAGGTATAAAGTGCCATTCGGGGGAAGCAAAACTGTGTTCATCGATAAGTTTACGTCGTACTGAGGATATAAATTGAATTTTGTGAGTGTGTAAAACATTTGCAGTCCCGACAAAGGCGGTTCCATTATCGGAGTAAATGGCATGGGGGGAACCTCGACTTGAGAAGAATCTTGCAAAGGCTGCTAAGAAAGAAGAAAGACATAGCCGTTGGTGACTACATCTGCGTAAGATTTCACGTCGAAGGGGCCTGCAAAGTCTACACCTGTGTTTGCGAAAGGTCGAGACAGAGTCGTCCTTCCGGGGGGAGGGGGTGAGCTGCCATTATTTGCTGACTTTGGTGGCGTTTTCGTATTACGCATGTTGTACACTGCGATAGAACATATTTTATAAGGGTTTTAACTTTCGGAACGTGATAATAGATCCTCATTAGCCGATACAGCAGAGCGTTTTGACCGTGGATCGAATATTTGTGTAAATATGTAAGAAACATTCTAATGTAACAGGCATGATAGGGTAGTAATATGGGAAAGCGTTCGTTATAATTCTGAGCTGGAGATTGTGCTAATCTGCCATTGATTCTAATGATGCCCTCAGTGTCAATTAACGGATTGAAAATTAGAAGATAGCTTTTACGTGGCAACGCCTGACCTTGAGACAAGAGTTCATATTTGTTTTTGAAATACAGTTTTTGAGACGAAATTATCATGCAAATACTAATTCTGTCCGCGTCAAATCTTCTGTATAGCTTAAGTTATAATCTACCCTGCTTTTAATACGGCTGTAAAATCGAAAAACTTGACAAATTACGCGCATAACTTTAGTTAAATCAGAAAAATATTAAAGAATATCGTCATTCCGTACCTGATTCAAATTAGTTGAAATAGGTCTTATTTCTTCTTCCGTCGCAAAATTTGAGGATCTTGTCGGCCAGTCTGAATAAGGTTGTCTAAGCCAAGTTGGACCATACCACCATAGATCATTCGAAATGAGTTGGTTTACTGTGAGACCACGTGATGCCAAATCGGCGAGATTGTTCTTTGTATCTACACGAGACCACGGCTCGCGTCCGACTTTCTCGATAATCGATGAGACTCTATTCTCTACAAATGTTTTCTATTTATTTGGGGTTTTTTGGAGCCAAGCTAAGACGATGGTTGAGTCGGTCCGCAAAAACAATTTGTAATTGTGAATGTTTAACTGAGATTGATTTGATTCTACCATCCTGGCCAGTAATTCTGCGCCACAAAGTTCCTTACTGGGGATAAACTTGATGGGTGATACTTTGGTTTTGGCGACTAACAGATGTGTGGAAATAAATCCTGAGTTATCGGAGGCATCACAGAAACCATGCAATTCAATGTTAAATAAGGGATCAAAATCGACAAACCGAGGGATCTTAATGTGTTCAATATTTGAATAATCATCTAAGAAACTGTGCCACTGTTGCAAAGTTGATGACGTAATATCTTCATCCCTGTCAGTGCCATCTCTCCAGATTTGCTGCATGATTCTATTATGTGCTAACTATAATAGAGTACGTATCGCTAGATAAGGGGCACAGTCAACGCCAAATGTCACTGTGTTTAATTCAAAGTCCTGGGTTTCACAATGGGGGGAAGCACGAAAGATTATTCGTTGAATTGGAGTGTGAGAAGGATATACTAAAATCTGGCGATACATCTTTTCGATGTCAGCATTAAACACGTATCGAAAAAGTCTCCAACGAAGTATGAGCAAGTCATTACGGCTGACACCATTGGACGTGGGGCTAGAGGCATTGAATACCACGCGCAGTTTTGTGGTGGTGCTATCGAGTTTGATCACGGCATGATTTGGAAGATAGTAAGTATAATTGGTACTAACAGGTGTGACTTGTTTCATTTGATGTAGAGTTCGAGATGGGCTTATCAGGGTAATCTAAACGAAAAGGTAGGGAAACAACAAAACGACCATTTTGAGTTCTGTATGTTATAGATTTATATATATTTTCCCACTGGAGATCCTCATCAGAGAGTCTAGGCTTATTTAGAACTTCTTCAAGCTCCCAAAATCGTTGAAGTTTTAATTCAGCTCGAGTTTATTGTAGAAAGCTGATGCAGTATTTATATATGTATTTGTATTGATCTTACCAGTCACAATCCATCCGAAGACCGTCTGTTGTGCGACCAGGGACTGGTCGTAATCCCAACGTAAACCGCTACGAATAACCTTGGGATATACATCTCCTACAAATCGATTTCAGAAAATTTGTGCTGATATGTATCAGCCATTTGCAAATCATTTGTTTCCATGATGGCAATTCTAGACAGCTGGGCAATGATTGTTCCCACAAATTAAGAGTAGCCTCTGGCAGACAAGTAGAACAAATATACACAAAAATAATGTCCCAGTTCCCAGTATCGATCTTAAGTAGTGCTAGGTTTGTGACGCAATCATTTATAGGTCGCCGAATGTTTCGAATACTGATACTTGTTTCCTTAGTGATGGGGGGCATATTAAAACGGGCTTTAAGTTGAGCATTGATCAGAATCCTTTTATTCTCATAACGGTTGACTAGGTTTTTCCAACCCATTTCAAACCCTTCATTGGTAATGGGACAGGTTTTGAGAAGTTCACGAGCTTCGCCTTGAGTCTTCTTTATCAAATGATACATTTTTTCATAGATAGACGTTTATTGTTCTTGTATAAGGCAGTAAACATGTCACGTAATGTTGGCCAAGATTTGTAATCTCCGTAAAAAACTTCAGTGTCGCAGGGTGGCAGGGAAATATGGGGGGCTAAATATACTTGATTGGTTAAAATAGGCTCAGAATTACTATTCGTGTTTGCCCTTTGGTAAAGTCCATCTAAGAGTTCGTTTGATTTAGAACGAACTTTCACATGGGCCTCGAAAGTGGCCATGCCTAAAATCACTCCAAAGCCTAACCATTTCGTCTTTTTGAATGTCCAGTCTATGAAGGGAATGGGAATCTAATGGGAGACCATCAAAATATGCCTGAAATTCTATTACTCTATCCAAATAATAAGCTATCACGATTAGATGCCCAACGAAATGTATATAACAACAAAAAATTACTTATGTTGATTAAAAAGGTCTAGTGATTAAAACATTTAGCACTTGTGTTTGGTTTAATACGAATAGCAAAAAAACGCATTCTGTCTCTTTTTGTTGAGTTTTATATATTTTATGTAGGGAAGAGTAACACCAGCGTCAAACGGCAATTCTAAGATGGTATATGATGTAATGATGATATATGATGATGGGTTGATATTTCACGGGGGTTTTTCCAATTTCAATTCTAAAATTAATCTGGAATGAGTTAATCTGGTTTCAAAAATATCCAATTGGGATCCGGTTCGAATAGAACCAAAAAATGTTTATATAAGGGACGGGTGAATATTTTTGTACTAAATAAAAAAATTGTGGATTAGTTTATTTTCAAAATTTTATTATAAAATTGTATCGTAAGACTGCTTGATGATAACTAACTACTACTACTTCTAACAGTCCGTTTTTCTTAAGAGCTAACGATAATATTAATTAAGCCACTAATAACTCGTTATTTGGTTGTTCTCTTTTGATCACACCGCGAAACAATTGAACAATGCCACGTGGGATTCGCACTTAAACAACGTGTTTCCACCTTATGCTGGGCAAAGCTCACGGCTTCCAGGGTTCGTTATAAAAATACAAAAAGAAAACACAATTTCTCTTTTTTTTTTCAAGACACGTTATAAACCGTATTTTATTCCATAACGCTACTCTAGCTATTACAACGACGAGCCAAAAACACACACAGTATCGGTCTCGCACCGAACTCCACTATGTCGTCTGTTATATCGGAGCATTTGAATACGCCGATCTAGGGTAAATCCCTCAAACCTTCTCTATTCAACCGTCAGACAAATACAGTTTTGTCAATCTGGAGAAGGAAAACCTCCTCCCAGTACACAGTGGGGTAGAATCGAAATTTTTTGGAAATAAATCTGTAACTTCTGATCGGTTGGTTGGATTTTCAAGAAATTTGGTATAGGCGTAGCAGAGGAGTGTACAATGTTAAGTACCTCTGATATAAAAAATTTTTAATCACTTGCCAAATTTTTGTTTCTCGTCCGATTTCGAATATTTTTATATAATGTTTTAGGCCCTGATAAGACCTATAAAAGACATGCTTACATGTCCTATAGTTTTCGAGTTATTTGCGTTTGAATTTTTAAGCACCATAATTTTGCATGATCTTGGTCCAGTTTTTTTCATATATATGCTAGTATTTCCGACCGATTTTATAAGTTTTTTTTTCTTAACTAGTTAAAGAAAAAAATGATCTATTGAATAAAAAAATTGGAGTCGATATTTTTACCGAGTCCAAAAATAAACGATTTTGAATTTGAAAATTGCAAAAAAGACGATTTTTTGTGTTTTTTTAGCCAAGAAAGTATCTACACTCTTTTTTATCTAAAATAAAATTTTCTTTAGCAACATATAATAATTTTGCACTTTTCTGAAAGATAACTTCATAGAGATGACTTTAATATAAAAAACAAGCCCAATAACTCAATTGGTCATGGTACACACCCTCCCGAATTCGACCCATTTTATATGAAAGTTTTGATTTTAGACCGTATTTTCTCAAATCGACAAGCGGAATATATTTTAAGAATCTTCAATATGTTGTTAAAAGTTTTAAATCAAAATCTACGGGACTTCAGAAAAATGTGGATTCTATAGCCAAAAATATACGCCTTTAAACTTTTATATTTTCAATTTATTGTATATATGACTATATTTTTACAAACTTGCAACTTTTGCATTTAGCTTTGCATGAATAATTACTTAGAAAATTATGATTATTTCTGTATACTTTTAATAATATCAATACACAAAATATTTTTATAAAAATAATTAAGAAATATTTTTTATTTTTAATATGGTTGCCACATTTCCCAAATTTAAGTAAATCTTTATCCTTTTCTAAGCATTCATATGTTTCTATTAATGAATTTAAATAACAAAACAAACAAAAAATGTCTATTTTAACTTAATCAATATTATTATTTTTGGTATTTATCATCTTCCTTAATAAATATTCTATTTCTAATACGATTTTTTATTACTTATTTACATTAAATTTATGAAGACAATTTTTCTAATATTTTAAACTTATACTACTTATTTTCTATAAAATAATCTGTTGTATCTGTATACATACCTAATTAGATAATAAAGGTCCTTCAAGTCTTCAGTATTTTGAGTTGATAAAGGCTCATAATAAATCCAACGTTTTCTCATTAATGATAGTACAGGGTCTGATGATAACAATAGGCTATTAAAAATATCCTCGTTTTGTCACGTTCTGGAGCATTTCCTGGAGCTGAATAATTGATCGTGCTTAAAATCTCTATTTCTTCCTTCTTGAGCCTCTTCTGTAAGCTATCCAAGTGGAAGAATATTTCGTTCAACTATAATTTCGCCATGGCACACTACTTTATGTACTTTTGGTGTCATTTCTTTGCATGGATATAGAGAAACAGGTAGTTTAGATAAATCTGTTGCATATTTTCCAAATCGAGCAGAGTTAATTTTGTGCTTACTATTAATTGCCATTAATAGTATGTTACTCCTTTCAAATAACTCTTTATTAATACCAGCTATTTTTGATGTAGCTTCGAAATTTCCGAAAAACCTTCTTGCTGTGTTTCCATCATTTGTACTACTACCAGTCGGCAGAGGTTTGTTGATCTTTAATCTCGTCTCTTCTCTGAATTCATCCTGGATTCTACTTTTCATAGATATTCTAAGTGTTTTTAAATCTTTAAGTCATATGCTATGTGCAGAAAATGCTCCATGAACCGTATTCTGGCGTGAAATGGAGATATTCCGAAAGACAGAAATTCTTCATTAATACTCCTTGCTTTACCAATATCCGAAAATTGTGATTTCGTCTCATCACATAGTGAGCATTTCCAAAAAGAAGATGTTTCCATATTGGCATTACTAACATTTCCATCAATCATTGTTAGACTAAGTTGAAAGGATATGTCGAATGTGTATTGGTTTATGGTTATTGAAAGAGGTTGTAAATCTTTTATTTCATCTTTAATATATTCCACTAAATCCCTTGTTGTTGTCTTCGACTCCCTTGTGTATTCGAACCAAATAGATCTGCAAAAATGTCTTGATGCTGTAGTGTTGTTAAGCCATATATATTCAAATGAGTTTTTACACTTTGATGAAGATTGCTTTAAGGAATACGATCGCATTCGTAATGGCACCAAAGATGCTATAAATACGCTTTTATAATCCGCCATTTTCTTACTTCCACTAGCATGTATTCAGGAAGGGCTGATAGTCCGTCACATCAGTTATGTACTTAAATAAAAAAATAAAATTGATTTAGTTCATAATATATAAGAATAATTTACTAAATATGAAAAATTTTTCATATTTTCTAAAACGAAATAAAATAAAGAAGACTTGACCAAAATTATTTAAATTTTCAGTCATAGTTTCAATTTGTAAAAAAATGAGGCTTTCTTGGGAAAATTTTTAGTTTTGCATAATTTTTAGCTACATATTTTGAAAAGAAAAAAATAGTTTGGAGCTTTTTAAGAAAATGATGGACTCCAGAAAGGCTGCAAAATTACACAAATTTTCAAAGATTATTTTTAAATTAAATTGCTATTTTAATGCATTTCATTGTTAATGTTTGCACGTTTAAATATTTTTAATTAGCATTCTAAATTAAATCTAATAAAATTGAATTAAAATTTTGATAAAATTCCTAAAATTATCATTATATACTATTGTTTATGTGAAGAATATAATTTATATTTAATTGCCCAGACTATACTGGAAATCATTATTTTTTGGTGGTTGTTTTTCCTATGCTAATCTCTTGTTATTGGATCTCATTTACATCTCTCTTTATCCAATTCGCTGTAATTTATCATTTGTTCTTTTATTTTTATTGTTTTGATTAGCCATGATTGTTATTGTAGAGAAACAATTAGTCAGTTGTGTAGTGACTAGCAAACGTAACACAAGAAGCAAACAAACCAAATTTAAAATAAAATGTTATTTTTATAGAACAACAACAACATAAACTCTTTTCATTTACAATTTTTGGACCCATTAAATGAACTATATATATCTTTATGGTTTATTTAGAAAGTTACTCCGTGAAATCTAAGTTAAATTGTGAAAGTAAAATATTTTGTATTTGCTATTTATAACCGATATAAACATTTCTCGTCCTTATCGATCCGAATACATATTTACCCCCATTTATATCTTATAAATAAGAAAAACACAAATATTTTATTTTTAAACATAATTGAAAGTGTTTACACCTTGTATAAAAGTGAAAAATCTAAATGTTCCTGTAAAGTTCCTGAAAATCATCGTTAAAGAAGGCAGAGTTTCTCCCCTACAAATGTACAACAACAATAATCAAAGTAACAGGTATTTGGTCATTTGTATTTCTTATTACATATTTATACAAGAAAATACAGTGTACATATAAAATAACTGAAAAAAACATTATTTTTGTTGCTAATAAGAAACGGAAGCCACAAGTATTAAAATTATTTTTACGCATAACAGTTTGTAATAAATTTAACAGTGCGGTAATTATTCTATAGCATTTACATAGAATATTACAGTGATCAAGAACCGTGGTGTATCTCATTTAAAAAGAAATTAATCAACAAGTCCCACAGTTAAATACTTATTCGAAATATTTGGCACAAAGTTTAAGAGAGAGAGAAAAAAATTTTGGTAATTAAAACTAAACTCAATTATTTCCTCATCATTTTTAAATTTTCTTGCTCTTTTCTCAAATTTTATAATACGGTGGAACATTTAAGAAAGTTTTTCGAAACTTTTATATAAAAAGAAGTTAACTTATCTCATTTTTTATAAATACTCTCCAAGAAAAATCATTCGTTCGTACATACGAATAAAATTTGTAATCGTTTTGGCCAAATATACCAATTTTTTATAAACATTTTGTAATCCTACATCTAAAATGTCTTCGTTAGATGAATTTATTAAATCTTCTGATCAAGTGGTCGAATTTGCCTTTTTCTCTGGCATTCCGTTTGATAGATATACTATCCACACTCTGGACATTCACAAAGATGATATTCTTCGCCACTGGGCAGACTTTAAAGCATCTTGCGATAAAATCTTGATAAATTTTAATACGACTGCTCAAGATGTAGATGTTGAATCTCTGAAAGAAAGATTTTATAAAACCTTTGATTCCCACGTTAGAGTCTTGGAATTTTAGATTCCCTCCGAACTGAAAACGTCCCTGTTGTTTCACCCCCTTCACAATTCAGTGATTCTAACCCAATTATTTCCTTTCCGCCATGCGATACCCAAACTTTTTATGGAGATTATGTCTCCGGGCCATCATTCCGTGATATGTTCACGGCCCTATCTATTAGTAATTCCTGACTGACCTCTGTTGAAAAATTATTCCACTTATTGAAGAAAACAGAAGGTGAACCTCATGATATCTTGAAGAACTTTCCCTTGAAAAATGACGGTTGCGAGTGGCGTGGCAGAATCTCGTTGAGCGCTATGAGAACCCTCGAATTTTTGTTCACTTCCAATTAAACATTTTGTTCAATCTGCTGAATAATCCCATTAATAAGGAATCAGGTTCCAACATTAAGCAGCTTCAAAGATCAATCAACGATTGCATTAAAAATCTTTCACTATTGAAAATAGACACTTGTAATTGGGATGTTATTTTCGTTTTTATCTGTGCGAAATGCGTACCTAATATTAGTCTCCATTTAAGGCAACAACAGTTAAGAACTAGCAAAGAACTACCCACTTGGAAAGATATGGATAGTTACCTAACTTTTAATATCAATTCCTTGAAAGTTTCGCGGATATTCGTGCAAATTCGCCAGAATCTCAAACGTTCCATAAGAAATCGATTTCTAAGAAACAGAGTCCCAATGATTCTCGAAAAATCAACACATTTCAAACCGAAGTATCTAGTGGTAAATGCAAGATATGCTCGCTCTGTCACCACTCCCATTCCTTAAGATTCTGTAAAATTTTCTTATCTAGAGATGCACTAATAATTTAGCCTCCTCACATGTTTTCAAAATGTGCAAAAGTCAATTTTTTTGTTCGTTTTGTAAACATCGCTTCGAAGACTCAACTGTATCTCATCAAAGTAATGTTAGATCCTCTAACAATGTACTCACGAATAATCTCCGCGATTCGCACCCCTCTCAAGTCGTTTATAACGTCGATGATACCCTCTCAACTTCAGCTGTTGCTGCAGCAAGGCTTCGTAAAACATTCTCAACACAATTACAGTCCATTCCTCATAATTCGGTTATTCTGGGTACAGGCTTGATAGATATATGCGTAAGTGATGTGCGTTGTACCGTAAGAGCTCTTATGAACTCGGCCTCGGAAGCAACATTAATTTCCAAGAAACTTCAAACTTCTCTTGCACTCCCCTCAAAATCCTCATACACAAATATCACTGGCGGGTTTCTATCTACTATTACTATTAGCTCTACGATGGATAAACTCTTCAAAATCTCAACAAATGCTCTCGTCGTTAACAAATTAACAGGAAGTTTACCTTTCTATGACTATCCGTCTATTATCAGCTCCAAGTTTTCTGATATACCCTTAGCTGATAACTACTCTCACAAAACTTCAAATGTTGGAATGCTAATAGGATGTGATATTTAAACCAAAATCATTAAAAAATGGTGTCCTCTGGGACCATCATAGCTCACTTATTGCTCAACGTACCATATTCGGATGGATAATATCTGGAAAATTAATTCCAGATTAATGTGCACCCCCTAACTTGTCATATTATTTACCCCATCATTCTGTGCTCAAACCCGAAAGCACAACTTCGAAACTACGTGTTGTCCAGTTGGGCAACAAGATTTAACTGTTCTTATATCTCGTTGGCGTTTGTTTAAATACGTTTTTAATGCGGACATAGAGAAAATGTATCTCCAAATACTTATTAATACTTATCATACCCCATATCAAAGGATTTTATTTCGAAAATCATTCGATAAAGAACCACAAGATTACGAATTAAAAGCCGTCACATTTGATTACCCCGAAGTTTCAACAATTGTACAAGAAAATATGTACGTTGATGACGTACTAGCAGGTTCTCATGACGTAAAATTAAGAGACAATCTCATAAATGTCTTAAACTCTACTGGATTGACCCTTCGTAAATGGATCTCGAATGATAACTCCCTCCTAAAAGGCCTGATACGTTCAAACTCGAAGATACCACCACAACTAAAACCCTTGGACTCCGTTAGAATGCGGATCAGGATTATTTCTACTTTAACCCCATAAAACAGCCTTCGCGAGATAACATCAGAAAACGAACTGTGTTGTCGGACATTGCACGATTATTTGATCCAGCTGGATGGCTAGCTCCGAAAATCATTGTTGCCAAAATGATAATGCAACAGATTTGGAAAGAACAAATCTATTGGGATGAAAATATCAAACCTGAAATTCTTCATAATTGGCTTTCATTCCTGGATGACTATCCGAACATAAGTCTCATAAAAATCCCCCGATTTGTATAATATTCCCCCTCATGTTTAGTAGAACTACAAGGTTTTTGCTACGCCTCTGCAACCCTTTACCTGCGAACTATAAAAGAAAACGGTCATATATCTTCTCACTTACTTCTTGCGAAAACTAAAGTTGCTCCTGTCAAATTCGTTACTCTCCCTCGAAAAGAATTATGTGGAGCCGAGCTCTTAGCAAAAATGGTTTCATCATTTCAGTCTCATATTCAATTCGAAAATTGTAATCTACATCTTTGGACAGATGGCAACAAAAACACCCTTCGCATTGGACCACTTTCGTCGCGAATGGAGTAACATCTATAATGGATAAAGTTGGAAACGATAAATGGCGCCACGTACGCTCCAAGGACGACCCAGCCGATCTCGGATCCCGAGGACTTACCGCCAAGGAATTGGTATATAACGATTTATGATGGCATAGACCAAGGTGGCTCAAGCAGCCTAGTAACGAATGGCCTTCAATGTCTACAGTTATTGAAACTAATGAAGAAGGCCCGTAAAAACACATTTAACTCACCCGATACAAACAGAACTTTAACTTCCCCTCTCTCACTTTAAGTCAATCCGAAATTAATCATGTTAAACTTCGTTTAGTGATTTCCTGCCAGAAGTTACATTTTCCTGAATATAGTCTTCTATCTAGCGGTCAAAAAATCCCCAGAAAAAGTTCTTTATTAACTTTTAACCCGTTTATAGATGCTGATGGCGGAATGAGAATCAATGGAAGGCTCTCAAGATGCGAAATACTTTCATATGAAGAACGATTTCCTAACATTTTACCCTACTCTAGTCGTTTTACCCGTCTGTACTTAGAAATGCTACATAAATACACAGTTAATGGAGAAAATTCCCTTCTAATTCGTCTAGTACGAATGGAATTTTGGGTACCAAAACTCAAAAATTTAATAAAAACCATCATATTCAACTGTAAAATTTGTATTCTGTATAATCACAAACAGAGTCAGAAGCTCATGGCGTCTCTCCCTCCAGAAAGAACGCTTCTTTGTCGCTCCTTTACAAACACCGGCCTTGATTTCGCTGGCCCATTCAACATAGAATCATTTGCTGGCCGTGGATTCAAAATAACTAAAGGCTACGTCCAGTGTTTGTATGTTTCATAACGAAAGCAATGCATATGGAGGCAACAAGCGAAATATCAACCTCAACTTTTCTAGCAGCATTCTCACGATTTTTCCCTTGTCGAGGTACCCCGTCTCTATTCTCAGAAAATGGAACTGCATTTGTCGGCGCTGCAAACATCTTCCATAAAAATCAAGAAAATCTCTTACCCAAAATATGAGCAAACATTCTCTTCCAATATGCTTTTCAGAGTAGCAAATGGCACTTTAAACCCCTGGTGCTCCTCATATGGGTGGACTCTGGGAGGCAGGAGTAAAAAGCGTTAAATCTCATTTTGAGAAAATAACACACGCTCAGTTTTTTACCTTTGAGGAATTTACAACCAAAAATTGAAGCATGTCTTAACTCAAGACCCCTAAGTCCAATGAGTGAAAACCTCAATGAAATTTGTGCCCTTAGATCCGGACATTTTCTCAATGGCGCACCGTTATTGTTGCCCCCCTGAACCAGACTTTTTTGGAAAATTATTATTTATTATTATAAATATTGGAATTCCCACTCGGTCCTTTTGTGTTTTTTTCGTAACCGCAAGGGGGCCGGGATGCTTATGTGAAGAATATAATTTATATTTAATATCATTAATTTATTGTATTATCATTTAAGTTGCCCTTAATCTAATTGGCGAGACTATAGTGGAAATCAGTATTTTTTGGTGACTGTTTTTCGTATGCTAATCTCTTGTTACTGGATCTCATTTACATCACTCATTATCCAATTCGCTGTAATTTATCATTTGTTCTTTTATTTTTATTGTTTTGATTAGCTATGATTGTTATTATAGAAAAACAATTAGCTAGTTGTGCAGTGACCAGCAAACGTAACACAATAAGCAAACAAACCAAATTTAAAATAAAGTGTTATTTGTATAGAACAACAACATAAACTCTTTTTATTTACAATTTTTGGGTCCATTTAGTAAATTATATATTTCTTTGTGGTTTATTTTGAAAGTTACTCCGTGAAATCTAAGTTAAATCGTGAAAGTAAAATATTTTGTATTTGCTATTTATTCCCCATATAAACAACATGTACGAAAAAAAAATATTTTATTTTTTGAGCAAAATTTGAGAAAAATAATAATTTAATTTAAATTTAATTTAATATTATTAAATATAACAAGACCTCGGACACGAATATTTTATTTTACAATATAATCAATAGGTCGAAGAAACCACTTAGAACCACTTTCGATAAAAAAAATTGTGACTGAAAAATAAAATATGACTTAAAAATACGTTATTATTGTAAATGGCTAAATGTGATATCATAAATTTATTGCGGAGGTGATAATCACCCTACTGTACGATGACAAAAAATTAAAAATTTTAAAGAAATTGTTGTTGTTTATTGCCTTATTTTCTGTATAACTGATAAAAATACCATATCAGAAACATTGTTTTGACAATTTTCATCCAAATAATAAAAAGAAGATAATACTTAGATACCTTCTATGGAATATATCATTCAAATGTTTATAGGGCTATGGAAATTTTGTTTATAAATTTAAATTAAAAAAACAAATTGTATTGCCGTCTTTTCGTTTCAGAAACATATCCTTTACAAAATGAAATACATTTTATACCTGCCAAGGAATCACATAATTTTATTAAACTTGAACAAGGACAATCTTATCCAAAAAACAGCAGAGTTAAAAGAGCGACCGTTGTTGGAAACCCAATGTTTTCATCTACTGCAGATGACGTTGTCAGTAGCGCTGAAAGTTTAAGTTTAGATGATCTAGATATGGATTACGAACAAATTATGCAGTATTTTGATAATTTAAAGGTGAGAATGTAATTTAATAAACGTATTTATTAACCCTAAATATACTCAACCTAGTCGTGGAGACATATATCTTCATGCTAAAAAAAACTTACTTTAAGAATATGCTAGTAAATTGTACTTAAAGATAAAAGTGGAAATGATTTCTACTACACATCGTTGATAAAAATCGTGTTCATTAAAGGTAAATAAAATTGTTCTTCATTTATCAGGAATTGATACTTAGCGCGTCGTACTTTGTAATAACATTAGCAACGTAACTATTTAATATTTTTTTTTTTTTTGGTTTTTAATTTCAACAATTCTTGATTTTATTCACAATTTTAATGTTATAAAATTATACTATATCAGGATAAAAGATAAATAAATTTTCAGAAATTTTTATAAGTAATATAAGATATGGCTTATGAAAAACATACTTGTATGTGTCATTTATCCCTTATAGTTATCAAGTTATTTACTTTTGAGATTTCAATTTTGCAAAATTTTGGTACAGTTTTTTAAAATAATAGCCCAATTTTTTCATACGATTCTCAATTTTTTCATACGGTTCCAGTTATTTAAAGAACAAAATTATCTATCGAATAAAAGATATCTTTCAAAACGATATCTTTTCCCATTCCAAAATTAAACGATTTTGAATTTAAAAATTTCAAAAATTACGATTTTTTGTGTGTTTTTGGCCAAAAAAGTATCCACACACTTTTTTTTCTAAAATAAAATTTTCTTTAAGAACGTATAATAATTTTATACTTTTCTGAAAAGTATCGTCACGGAGATTTTCAAATTAAAAGGGCTAAATACAGACCTTCCCAAAATTTGACCTATTTTGTATAAAAATTTTGAATTTAGCCTATATGTTCCAAAATCCAAAAGCCTGAATCTACAAACAGAATGCAGTTTCGGAATATCCAATATATTCTAAAAAATTTGCAAGCGTGTTTCATGAGACATACAACAAATGTAGACTTTATGGGCAAAATTCCAAAAAATTTGATTTTCGCCAGTTTTTTGGTAATTGTGTAATTCCTTTTACAAAATCTTAAATTTTTTACACTTTATAATTTTAAATGATAAAGTCTGCAATCGCTGAAAATTGAAGAATTGAAATCGAAAATTAATAAGAAACTTTCACAATCATTGTTAACCATAAATTCACACAGAAATAATTTCAACTTGGACTTGTGTGAAGCCTTTATATCTTATTGATTCGTTGATTTCATATGGAAAACAGATATATTTGAAAGACCCTTCATGCGTTGTACATTTAAATGAAATTTATTTAAATTTGCAACTTCTTTCTCAACCATCATGGGTATCATGCTGTAATATATTACGACCAATATCTTTTGACGATTTAAAAAATAGTCGAGGATGAGTGGAATGATAACTACTCTAAAGCTATAAAAAAAAAGTTAAATGTTTGTTGCAACTATTGATTTCTTTCTGAAACTATTACTAAATTATAGGATTTCGATTAAGTAACAATTCAAATCAGTTCATTTGAGAAAATCGAAGCTGCAGAAGGCCCTATTGCTGAAAAAATAAAATTAAAGTTTAAAGTTGTTATTAAAAAAATAAAGGATTTAAAAAAATTAAGAAAAAAAATCAAACTCAAAATTCAGATAATGCCTCATTTTTAGAAGAATACTCCCCTTCTGAACTACAGTTATTCAAATGCGATCCAGATTTGACAACTTAGTAAAAGAAATATCTTTGTTTATACAAATATGTAGAAACCTACCTAACTAGGTTGTGTTAAACTCAATGTCACGAATATGAGTTAAAAAAATAATCTGAAAGAGCACAAATTTAAAAGAGTTTAAAGAATTAACATTGATCTTGTAGGGTGAAAAAATTAAAGTTTGAATATTTGTAAGATATTAAATTTGATTATAAAAATACGATCTTAAGTACTACATTGTAAAATTTTAAATCTAATTAGTAAAATGATAAGAAAGTATTTTGCATATATCATGAATTCTACGAACACATAAAAATAAAATGTTGACCTCATGTCTATCAAGTTTCTTCATATTCACCAAATACGTTCTCTGTGAAGTTAATGAAATTAATCCAACTTTTGATTTAAAAATATCAAAGATCGTATTTTTTTCGTTTTGAAATTATTAAAAAAAATTAACAAAATCGAAAAAGTATGTTATTTTAATAGAATATATTTTTCATATTTAATAGAATATATTTTTCATATTTTCATTATTTAAATTACATTAGATTTGCCTCCTTTTATAATAAATTTATTAAATAATTTTACTTTTTTACTAAATACATTTTAGATGCAAGTGCATTATTATATGCATTTTTGAAATTGTTCTCCTCCTGAGATTTTTAACTTGTTTTCATGTTAAAAAGTAATTTATTGGTTAAACTTTTTGTGATGGAAATATCTATCATTTTTAGAAAGAACTTTTCGTACAAAAATTAAATTTTTTAAATATTTTGTTGTTTTATGTGTTTTACGCAAAGAGTGTACACTTAAATTATCTGCCTCGTCTAACTTAAATTTAAAACAAAAACAAAATTTCAAAAGTTTCCTAATTCATACAAACAAAATTTCCTATTTCATTTTCATACTTATCACAAAAAAGAACAAATTACAAAATTAGAAATAGATAAACAGATATTTTAACATATCATAAACATTTAAAGTAAATATCAAAATATTTGTTGAATTGATTTTCAACACATGCTCTAATTAAATAAATAATAAGTATCACTACACAGATACTTATAATAAGAGATATCCTGCGCATGATGGAAATTAAGTCCCTTCAAATTAACATCTGTCGCCTTAACTTCTTTGATTTCTTCTTTTAGGACATCTATCTCAGCAGCTTGATTAGTAATTAATGAATTAATTAATTAAAGTTTTATTGTAGCTTATTTCATTAATTAATTCCAAAACTTCCTTTGACTGTTGAATCTACATAAGTTTTGAAAAGCCATTTCTGTGCTTCTCTAAGCGTCACTCATATGTTTTCATTGGAAATTTCAATAAAATGAAAATTAGTATTCGTATGTGGTCTTAAAGGTGTAACTTCACAGGTGTTTGCATTTGCATCTTGCCATGCCCATTCTCCTTTACACTGCACAATGGGGCAGAATCGAAATTTTTTGGAAATAAATCTGTAAATCATGAAATTTGGTATAGGAGTGTATAATGTTATGTTTGGAAGGGGGACACAACAGTCCCCCCAGGGGCGGAGCTAAGGAGGCTCAAAGCTAGGTACCTCTGAAATAAACAATTTTTAATCGCTTGCAAAATTTTTGTTTCTCTTCCGATTTCAAACATGCTTACATGTCCTATTTATCTCTTATAGTTTTCGAGTTATTTGCGTTTGAATTTTTAAGCACCATAATTTTGCTTGTTCTTGGTCCAGTTTTTTTCATATATATCTTAGTATTTCCGACCGATTTTATTAGTTTTTTTCTTAACTAGTTAAAGAATAAAATTATCTATTGAATAAAAAAATTTGAAGTCGATATCTTTACCGAGTCCAAAAAAAAAAAAAAACGGTTTTGAATTTGAAAATTGCAAAAAAGACGATTTTTTTGTTTTTTTAGCGGAAAAAGTATCTACACTCTTTTTTATCTAAAGTAAAATTTTCTTTAGCAACATATAATAATTTTACACTTTTCTGAAAGGTAACTTCACAGAGATGACTTTAAGATAAAAAGCAATCCCAGTAACTCAATTGGTCATGGTACATACCCTCCCGAATTCGACCCATTTTATATGAAAGTTTTGATTTTAGACCATATTTTCTCAAATCCCAAAGCACGAATCAACAAGCGGAATATATTTAAAGAATCTTCAATATGTTGTTAAAAATTTTAAATCAAAATCTACGTTACTTCGGAGAAATGTGGATTCTATAGCCAAAAATGTAAAAAATCCCATTTTTGGGAATTTTGATTAGTTTATTTGGGAATTCAGGAAAACCCTACCCCTGATTGAAATTTGGTTAACGCGCTTTTATTTATATTAATAAGATCCACATTTCCTGCAAATTTCACCACCCCCCATATTTCCCTACCGCCACCAATATCTGTATAAACAAATATGTTATTGCAATTAAAAAACCCCAAATTGGGCCTTTTGTTTGGTTTATTTCTAAATAGCGAAATAAATTTTAAAAATATGAATTTCAAATTAAGCTTATCCTTTAGCATATATAATTTCCGATCTTTTGCAAAAAGATTCAAGTCAATATCATGCCTCATTTCAAAAATATGCGCCTTTAAACTTTTATATTTCCAATTTATTGTATATATGACTATATTTTTACAAACTTGCAACTTTTGCATTTAGTTTTGCATGAATAATTACTTAGAAAATTATGATTATTTCTGTATACTTTTAATAATATCAATACACAAAATATTTTTATAAAAATAATTAAGAAATATTTTTTATTTTTAATATGGTTGCCACATTTCCCAAATTTAAGTAAATCTTTATCCTTTTCTAAGCATTCATATGTTTCTATTAATGAATTTAAAATAACAAAACAAACAAAAAATGTCTATTTTAACTTAATCAATATTATTATTTTTGGTATTTATCATCTTCCTTAATAAATATTCTATTTCTAATACGATTTCTTATTACTTATTTACATTAAATCTGTTGTATCTGTATACATACCTAATTAGATAATAAAGGTCCTTCAAGTCTTCAGTATTTTGAGTTGATAAAGGCTCATAATAAATCCAACGTTTTCTCATTGATGATAGTACAGGGTCTGATGGTAACAATAGGCTATTAAAATATCCTCGTTTTGTGACGTTCTGGAGCATTTCCTGGAGCTGAATAATTCAACGTGCATAAAATCTCTGTTTCTTGCTTCTTGAACCTCTTCTGTAAGCTCTCCAAGTGGAAGAATATTTCATTCAATTATAATTTCGCCATGGCACAATACTTTATGTACTGTTGGTGTCATTTCTTTCCATGGATATAGAGAAACAATTAGTTTAGATATTTCTGTTTCATATTCTCCAAATCGAGCAGAGTTAATTTTGTGCTTGCTATTAATTGGCATTAATGTTATATTAGTCCTTTCAAGTAACTCTTTATTAATACCAGTTATTTTTGATGTAGCTTCGACATTTCCGAAAAACCTTCTTGCTGTGTTTCCATTATTGGTACTACCACCAGTCGGCAGAGGTTTGTCGATGTTTAATCCCGTCTCTTCTCTGAATTCATCCTGGATTCTACTTTACTCAGGTATTCTAAGTGTTTTTAAATCCTCGTTGTTTCTGGTAGGTTTTGTTAAATTTTCTGGCACACTTCTATACTCTAAATCATTTGCTATGTACAGAAAATGCTCCATGAACCATATTCTGGCGTGAAGTGGAAATATTGCGAAAGACAGAAATTCTTCATTAATACTCCTTGCTTTACCAATATACGAAAATTGTGATTTCGTCTCATCACATAGTGAGCATTTCCAAAAAGAAGATGTTTCCGTAATGGCATTACTAACCTTTCCATCAATTATTGTTAGACTAAGATGAAAGGATATGTCGAATGTGTATTGGCTTATGGTTATTGAAAGAGGTTTCAAATTATTTATTTCATCTTTAATATATTCCACTAAATCCTTTGTTGTTGTCTTCGACTCCCTTGTGTGTTCGAACCAAATGATCTGCAAAAATGTTTTGATCTTGAAGTGGTGTTAAGCCATATATCTTCAAATGAGTTTTTACACTTTGATGAAGATTGCTTTAAGGAATAAGATCGCATTCTTAATGGTACCAAAGATGCTATAAATACGCTTCTATAATCCGCCATTTTCTTACTTCCACTAGCATGCTTGTATTCAGGAAGGGCTGATAGTCCGTCACATCCCCACTTACAGATTAATACAACGTCGCTGTTATTTACTTTTTCCAACTGATCTGCAGACTATCCTGGTAGCTGTATTCTCAAGCAAAAAAGATAGCTCTACACATGCTTCCTTTTCGCTAACCGAAATAGATGGTAAAATAGTTTGCTTTTTTTTCTTGAATATCCTTGTATGATGGAAGAATTGAGTGTCCCTTTTCAAGCAGAGCTCTTCTTAAAATTTGATATTTGTTTCGACTGAGATCCAGTTCAAGCATTAAAACAATTGCTTCTTCCTTTGTAAAATTGGATTGTGATGTTGGAGTAGGTACACTTTCGGCAATCCGTTTAGGACGTTTTGGTGATGCAGTTGTCAGTATTTCAGCAATATTAATTGCACTCGTAGGATGCTTCTCCTTTTTTAACATTTCTTTGAATGTATCAGAAACTTCTTCATTCGAAATTATAGACCAGTTATAGGCCAGTTTTTTCTTCTTAGATCTTGTACTTAAATCATCATATGTCTTGCAGGGTGCTCCAGTTGATATTTTGCACGCCGATATTTCTATATCAGTATCCATCCAATCGGAATGTTTAATTTTTAATCTGTTAGTACGCTGATTCAATGACTTCATTTTTACGTCATACAACTTTAAAAAGCTCTCTAACTGAGATTAACAATGACGTCGACTTTTGTATGATATGTAGTTTTTATGAATTCCACTATAGCTTCTAAACGATTAAGATCATTTTTAGATAAACTCCACAGAACACAACACAATTGTTTCAATGTAATCACCATGGTAATCATGTTGATAAGGATTAGCTGCGCATTTATATATATCTACTAGATATATCGGTATATATATTTACAGGTATTTTGGGAAATGTGGCAACCCTATTAAAAATAAAAAATATTTATTAATTATATTCATAAAAATATTTTGTGTATAGATATTAGTAAAAGTATACAGAAATATTCATAATTTTCTAAGTAATTATTCACGCAAAACTAAAGGCAAAAGTTGCAAGTTTGTCAAAATATAGTCATATATACAATAAATTGGAAATATAAAAGTTTAAAGATTCTTAAAATATATTCCGCTTGTCGATTCGTGATTTGGATTTGAGAAAATATGGTCTAAAATCAAAACTTTCATATAAAATGGGTCGAATTCGGGAGGGTATGTACCATGACCAATTGAGTTATTGGGCTTGTTTTTTATCTTAAGGTCGTCTCTGTGAAGTTGCCTTTCAGAAAAGTGCAAAATCATTATATGTTGCTAAGGAAAATATACACAGATTTCAGTAAAGCCTTCGATAAAGTAAATCACGATCTCCTACTGTTCAAATTGGATAAACTCAGATTTTCTCCTGTTTTCCTTAAATGGATTTCCACATATCTTAAAAATAGATGCCAATGTTTATTATTCAGAGAATGTACATCAAAAACCATTCCAGTTTTATCTGGTGTTCCACAAGGTAGTCATCTCGGCCCCTTATTATTCCTAATATTTATAAATGATTTACCAGCTTGCATTAAGAATTCTAGAATATTAATGTATGCTGATGATGTAAAGCTGTTCCATAGCTTTAACTATTCCTATCTATGTTCCTTACTCCAATCAGATCTTGACAATCTTTATGACTGGTGTATGATGAATCTAATGGATCTGAATTTAAGAAAGTGTAAACACATGATGTTCTACAGAAGAAGTCCAGTACTCTGTAGATTCACAATAAATGAATATCAACTTGATCTAGTCGAGGAATTTCTTGATCTGGGTGTGTTGCTTGATTGTAAACTATCCTTTAACTCCCACGTTTCGCAAATCGTTAATAAGGCAAAAGGAGTTCTAGGTTTCCTCAAGCGCTGGGGAAGAGAGTTTAATGATCCTTACGTTTCCAAGCAATTATTCATATCTCTTGTAAGACCAATCCTGGAATATGCTTCCGTGGTCTGGGATTCTCAATACGAAGTTCATATAAAGAAAATTGAATCGGTCCAGAAACAATTTCTCTTATTTTGTCTTCGTAATCTTCCATGAAATCCTAATATTAATGTACCATCATATGAAAGTCGATTACAGCTTATTGATCTCCCTACTCTTGAAAGTGGGAGAAAATATATGAATATTTCATTTGTAATTAATTTAGTAAACGGTTCAATTAATTCTGAGTTCCTGGTTCGTAAGAACGAATTCGTAATCCCAAATCGTCCAACTAGAAATTATACTCCTTTAAAAATAAAATATTTTCGAACCAATTGTGCCAACTTTGAACCCATGAGACGTATATGCAATCAATTCAACAGTTTCTATCCATATATTGATTTCTCATTAAATCCAATCCGCATTAAGAGGAGTATTTTTAACTTAGTTAAATAATAAGTTTTTGTATTTGAATGATTATGAAAATATTTTATTGTTAATAGCTGTTAAAACATACATACATTAATTTTATTATTTAGTAATCAATAAGAACATACATAATTTTAGAGCATTAACTTTTTACACAATATTTATTTTCAATTTATAAACTGCATACAACGCATTTTTATGTTCTGTAATTGGTTTATTAATTTTGGGTTCAATAAACCATTTATAATTAGGTCATTGGTTTATTAACTTGGGTATTAATTTGTGTCAAAGAAACCATTCATAATTAGGTCATTTGTTTTGTGCAACTTAAACATTGTTACTTCTTCATCCATTTATTATTATTTAAGTTAAGCATTTTATTATTAAGTCATTTTTATATAAAAGAAAGTAAAAAATAAAGATAATTCAGTCGTGTTTTTAGTAATCATACGTGTGTTTTACTTTAATACGGCTTCCTTCAGGTTTCAAGTGCTTGTAAGGAAAATTGTTATAAAGTTAGCGTCAATCTGAATTTATATGTTTAGATTGAGTCACGTTAACGACACAAACAAAACATTTTGTGACCCCGACGTGATCTAGGTTTCCCCCCACCAGCGGTAAGGGACTTAGATATCAAATACGCAAACAAAGCAAACATTAAAGGACAACAGTCAATTCAACAGGCACCAAAACATTGGTGACTGCAGCATTCAAGGACAAGAAGTCCAGTTACTAGGCACCAGAAACATTTTGGTGACCACTTCAGTCAGGACATCAGGTCCATCATCAAGACAACAAAGGCTCGTTTGTTCAGTGACGCAGTTCTAGGCGCTTGATTACGGTAAACCCTCACAAGTGGTGAATCCTTGACAAATCAACTCAAGTTTAATCAGCTCAGAATGACGACGCTCCAGGATCTGATAACGCAACAGGAAGTGAGGGCCAGTAATATTGGAAAAGTCATTTCTATTATTAGAAAGGCCCCACTTGACCGACGATCTGAGGAGTTTTATCAGAGCAAACGTAGTGAGCTCGTTTATCTATGGCAGGCGTTCGAAAAAACAGAAAACAGGATTCGGAGCGATGCCACGTTATCGGAACAGGATCCTTATATGGTTACGAACCTCTACAAGGCAACTGGTGAACAATATAGCTCCACCATGGAATACATTGAGACACAGATAAGGAATTTGAAGCCGTTAAGCAGCAAGCCAGTCCCAACAACAAGAGAAAAGGTTATAGAACCGATAACCACTCAGCATGACGCACGAGGGGAAGCATTGCAGGGACTAGCTAGTCGGATAACTGCTCGGATGACAGCGCTGACTCGTCTATTACACGGGTTGGAGTCAATAGAAGCGGATCAGCCAAGTCAGGTGTATCAGCTCAAATCCGAGACTGTAAAAGGGCTATGGACTCAAATCCAAGAGCTATACGACAGCATGTGGCAACAGGCTGACGATCCATCAAGAATGGGACTACACCAAAGTCAATACGATGACTTGGAAGATTTAGTTCAACATCACCTGGTTAACCTGGCAATACTAGCAGACAAATGCCATGACAGCAGATTTTTTGCACCACAAGTCGGAAGCAACATGACCATACACAGTTCGCTGCCACTCCCAAAGGTCATCATTCCTAAATTTAACGGTGACTGTCTACAGTGGGGGCAATTCTATGAACTGTTCTTAGAGATGGTGGACAAGCAGGCTCTCCCAAACGTACAGAAGATGTGGTATCTCAAAACCAACTTATCTGGGGAGACTGGCAAACTCATAAGCCATCTAGCTCTAACAGAAGACAACTACAAAACGGCATGGACACTTCTTCAGGAGCGCTATAACAACAAAAGGATTCTGGTAGCCACGCTTGTCGAAAGGATCCTGAACCAACCGCTATCTGGTTTAAGTGCATGTTGGCACTCAACAATCTACAGATAGACACATCTACTTGGGATGCCATTCTCATTCAGGTACTCCTGAAAAAATTGGAGCACACTCTTTACATTCGGTTCATGCAATCACTATTGAACCCTAAAGAAGTGCCGACCATTAAAGAACTATTTGACTTTTTAGAGAGACAATTTGAATCGATGGAGTCAATTGGTAAAACATCAAGCACCCTTCAAAATTCTAGCAAGGCTGTTTTTTCCATAGCAGCAGATAATAGCCAATGCAAGTTATGTCACAAGGGTAAACACCGCATTTATCAGTGCAAGCAATTCCTGGCAATGACAGAACCTGAACGACTCAAATGGGTACAACAGCAGAACCTGTGTGTGAACTGCTTCAAGTCGAATCATCTAGCCAAAACTTGTACTTACGGCAAATGTAAGAAGTGTAACAACAAGCACAACACGTTACTACATATACAAATGAGGTCCGACAGTACCTCAACACCATCAAAGAATTCGTATGCGAAGTCGCCTGCTCAAAAACACGATGGATTTCCAACCAATACAACTGCAGCCTCGTCAGCCTCAGCAGCACCAGAACCAAGCAACCAGAACTATGTGATGCTAGCCACAGCCAAAGTCATAGTCAAGGCATCAAATGGCAGTTCAACTGAATTCAGAGCCGTAATAGATTCCGGTTCTCAAGTCAACATAGTGACTGAACGGCTGATACAAAGATTGTCGCTATCAACGACAGAAGCATCGCTGTGCATTGACGGTATCGGAAGGACCCAGAAGAGGGCGCACCGCCGTGTAAACCTGCAACTGATGTCCCGGAGTCATGACTGCTTGACCAACTTGGAAGCCTTTATATTACCAACCATCATCCCTGCTCAGCCTAGTCGTATCATCGATGTCTCCATTTGGGACATCCCAAAGGACATTCACCTGGCAGACCCCAACTTCCACCTCCCGGAAAAAATAGATATCCTTCTTGGCGCTGAATTGTACTTTAGCCTGGTACGACCCGGAATAATAAAATTAAACAACAGCGGTCCTGTACTTCAAAATACGTCACTTGGCTGGATTATAGGCGGCTTAGTAAAGCAGCACACTGAACCTGGCCCATCCTCATCTTTAGCATGCGCAATCCTCAACAAGGAACTTTCACTGGAAGAAGCGATCGAACAGCTGTGGAAACTCGATGAAATAGACTCAACTGAAAGAACCATGTCTCCAGCCGAAAACCTTTGTTAGGCCCATTTCAATCAGTATGTTCAGAGTGATCCCAGCGGCCGTTTCATTGTCAGGATTCCATTTAAGGAAAATCCTACTGCATTAGGACAATCGCATCAGACAACATACAACAGGTTCATCAGCTTGGAGAAGCGTCTTCAGAAAAATGAAAAAATGCGAGATGAATACATCAAGTTTATGAGAGAATATGAACGATTGGGTCACATGGAAAAGGTCAATATCAGTGAGATCCCTAACCCAAGGTACTTCATTCCGCATCATTGTGTTCTGAGGCCAGACAGCACCTCAACAAACCTTCGAGTAGTATTTGACGCATCATCAAAGACGTCAACAGGATATTCGCTAAATGACATAATGCATACCGGTCCAACTGTCCAAAGCGAATTATTTTCTATCTTACTACGTTTTCGACTGCCAAAATTTGTTTTCACCACCGACATCGAAAAAATGTACCGGCAAATATTAATTAATACTGACGACCATCAATATCAGCTTATCATCTGGAGAGAGGATCCTGCTTCACCAATTAACTACTACAAACTGAACACTGTAACGTTCGGCACCCGATCAGCTCCATACTTAGCTACCAGATGCTTAAACCAGATAGCGAAAGAAAATAACGAAAGATACCCTCTTGGAGCTAAAATGTTAAGACAAAATTTCTATGTCGATGATGGGCTGGGTGGTTCAGGCAGTCTACACTTGGCCAAAGAAACACAACAAGAGCTCAAACTCATCTTAGCAGCACGTGGATTTCACTTAAAAAAATGGTGCTCAAATCATCCAAACCTTCTAGAAGGCATACCACATGATGACCGAATCATAAATTTGGATCTCAGTGAAGGCACTCACAAACCAATAAAAACATTTGGATTACATTGGGTCCCCCAGACAGACAATTTTTGCATCAAGGTAAATCTCACTGAGCGCACAATAGCTTCAAAACGTACGGTAACTTCAGAGCTCGCAAAACTATTTGACCCTCTTGGTCTCTTAGCACCTGTCGTTGTCCAAGCAAAGATCTTCATTCAACACCTGTGGCAGAATACCTTAGACTGGGATGAACCATTGCCTCAGGAGCTTTGTATGAAGTGAAACGACTTCTGCAGTGGCTTGAAGACATTAGAAGATTTCAAAATAAAAAGACACATGTTTTATAATGAAATTCCCGTTACAACGCAACTTCATGTGTTCGCAGACGCCTCCGAAAAGGCGTTCGGCGCCGCGGCCTACATCCGTGCAACGCTAAAAAATGGAAGAGTATGTGTCCGCTTGCTATGTGCAAAATCACGAGTGGCTCCCCTAAAACAACAAACTCTACCTCGGTTAGAGCTATGTGCGGCAGTTGTCGCAGCGCAACTCGCCCATAAGGTCAATGTTGATTTGAATCGTACAAACCAACCGACGTTCTTATGGACTGACTCCGAAATTGTCCTGTCTTGGATCAACTCACAGTCATCTTCGTATAAAACATTTGTTGCAAACAGAGTATCTACAATACAATCCCTTACACTAGCAGGACAGTGGCGTCATGTAAGGTCAAACGATAACCCAGCGGACATATTATCCCGCGGACTTCAGCCATCCAAGCTGCTGACAAACGCATTATGGTTCCACGGGCCAATGTTTCTTCATGGAAGCGAGTCTTTGTGGCCATCATGCTTCTCACCTCAGCCACTCAAGGCAGATCACCCTGAACTAAAAAAGGTCGTTATGGCTGCAACCTCAACACAGAACTACGATCTCATATATACAATTAATCATAAAAATTCGTTTGGAACCTTGCAACGAATCACGGCATATGTTTTACGATTCACAAGGAACTTGAGAATACCTGCTCGAGATAGACCAACGCATATTTCACTTACACCGAAGGAGCTAGACGATTCTCTGCATCTGATTGTGCGCGCAATCCAATGTTCGGACTTTGCAGAACACATAAGGCAACTACAAAGAAATCAGACAATTGATAAAAAAAGCCCACTTAATAGTCTCTCACCAACCTTGGATAAGGAAGGTGTTGTTCGAATAGGAGGACGATTAAAAAATTCAGAGTTATCACAGGACACAATGCATCCCATTATCTTACCTTATAACGATTCCTTGGCAAGGCTCCTATTCATCATGCTACATGAGAACAATAAACACTGCGGCCCACAATCTCTTTTAACCATAATGCGACAACGGTTTTGGCCAATCAAAGGAAAGATCACAGCGCGCTCAGTGGTGCAAAAATGCGTCAGATGCACTCGAGCGCGACCACAACTGCATCAACAAATCATGGGCAACTTACCACAACCCAGAGTCGTGCCTTCCCGGCCTTTTATCAACTCCGGTGTAGACTATTGTGGTCCATTCTGGATACACTACAAAATCAGGGGCAAAAAGCCAACGAAGGCTTATATAGCCGTATTCTGCTGTTTTGCCACCAAAGCAGTTCATCTAGAATTGGTGTCTGATTTGTCAACAGAGTCATTCATCGGGGCTCTGAAACGCTTTATAGCTCGCCGCGGTCACTGCCAAAATATCTTTTGTGACAATGCGACAAATTTTGTCGGTGCAAAAAATCTGCTGGAACTGTCTGAAAGTATACACTCAGAGAAAGCACAAGAAGCCATCATCACTGCTTCAAGCGCTAAAGGAATACATTTTAGTTTCATCCCGCCAAGAGCACCCCACTTCGGAGGCTTATGGGAAGCCGCCGTAAAGTCTGCAAAGCATTTACTGGTACGCAGTGTGTCAACCGAATCTTTAACTTACGAAGAGTTGGAAACCATCATCATAGAAATTGAAGCCATCTTAAACTCACGTCCGCTGATCCCATTATCAAACGACCCAACTTGTCTAGAAGCGCTTACTCCTGGCCATTTTCTTATCGGTGAAGCTCTTACCTCACAAGTGGATAGCAGAGCCAAAAACCTTAAAGTATCAGGCATATCACATTGGAACCTTGTCTCTCAAGTAAAACAACAATTTTGGAAAAGATGGTCCACGGAATACTTGAGCGAGCTTCAACATCGCTATAAATGGAAATGCAAGTCCAGCAATTTTAAAACAGGAGACATGGTGATTATTAAAGACGACAACCTACCGATCATGAAATGGCCATTAGGAAGAATTCTCAATGTCTATCCAGGTGACGACGGTACCGTCAGAGTTGTAGAAGTAAAAACACTGAATGGCGTGTTTAAGCGACCAGTCCATCGATTGGCCCCGTTGTGCTCTGAAGATGAAAAAGAACCGTTAGAACAAAAAAGGTCAAAAGACGAGGAACGCAACCAGATTCCACAAAAACGCATCAAGACTCTAGACAAGCCGATATTGCTTACCTTAGTAATATCACTTCTACTCATCCCTGTAGTTTTGTGCAATAACATAGCGGTCACACAATTTCAGGAAGATCCAGGACTGTACTTTGAGGGAATGGGAACAGTAAAACTCATCACGACAGAATGGAAATTAATGGTTTACTAAGATCTTACGCCCTTCATATCAGAAATAAAATCCTTGGCGTCAGGTTTGCAGACGCTGCAGCAACTGTGTCCCACAATAAAAAGACATTCGATGTGCAGTATTTTGTCAAACAACTTAAATCTAATCAAAAATGAATTACTCCAAGAAGAAGAACTAATCATAAAGAGACGCGTCAAAAGAGCTCCGTTTAACATTGTCGGAAACATTGCGCGATCACTATTTGGGGTTCTGGATTCCGAGTACGCCAATGAGATATCACAAACGATTAATAAAGCAAAACTAGAACACGGTCATCTGGCAAGTCTCTTGAGGAACCAAACATCGATAATTGATTCAACCATCAACATAATCAAACTAGATGAGATTAACACGCAGCAGAGGATAACTGAAATCACACAAATGATTGAGCAAAACCAGAATGAACTCTTTAAAGAATCCGCAGAAATTAGCAACTCACAACTTGTTGGATTGCTGTCAACCCATCTTACGTTAACAGCAATAACTGCAAAAAATAGAGACGGTAATCATAGCTGTTCTTACTGATGTTCATAATGGAAAAATAAGTCCGATGTTGCTCTCACCACAACAATTAAAAAACGAAATTACGACAGTTAAGGCTCATCTCCCAATGTCACACATGCTTCCGACAGAAGACGAGAACTTGATTGCACTATACCAACTCATGAACGCAAAGGGAGCTGTCACAAAAAATGAGGTAATATTTGAAGTAAAAATACCCCTTGTTGACCAGCAATCCTTGGAGCTTTTCAATATAGTGCCAATTCCAATGGTAAAAAACAAATCCCTAATTGCTATCAACCCAGACAAAGCATATCTCGCAACCAACTCACATAGAGATGAATACGTACTGTTTACGCCAGATGACATGTCTAGTTGCATAAAAGCGAAAGATGACGAATACCTGTGCCCAAACCAACAATCGAAACTTCGACGAAATAATAACAACGATCCTTGTGAGATCAGTATGTTCAATAACCAATCAACCACCAATTGCAATATCCACAAAATACCAACTCCGATGTTTTACTCCCAACTGAAGCATAAAAATAAATGGATCTTCGCCACTAACTCACCAATCGAGACATCAACAGTATGCGGCACGGAGACCACACTCATCACACTCATAGGTACCGGATTGATGGAAATAGGCCCAAACTGTGTATTAAAAAACAGTTTAATGACCATACAAGGACATTTTGTCATGTCAACCAGCACCCATACCTCACTCATAAGACAAAAACACCTCAAGTCAATTAGTAAGCCACCGGAACCAGACGGTCTGCCCACTCATGCAACACGCCTCCAACAACGAACACAATTAGAACAACTAACAGCCCTACAACAACAATTGAATGAATCCACTCTAACACACTTACCTCAACTAATCACTTCAGACAGTCAGCATCATTATGCAGTCAGCTACACCGCATTAATTCTGTGCACTCTGGTCATCTTGACTCTGCTAGTTTGGAAAGTTCGCTCAAGACATCCTAAACCAATTCCTACACCAGCAGTCAGATCCCAACTGTCCACAATCAACATTCCTGAACCTGATTCAAGCCCCAATCACTTTTCGAACTGTGTTCAACGTGGCGGAGAATGTTAAAACATACATAATTTTAGAGCATTAACCTTTACACAATATTTATTTTATTTATATTTATTATATACATACATTAATTTTATTATTTCGTAATCAATAAGAACATACATAAATTTAGAACATTAACTTTTACACAATATTTATTTTCAATTTATAACTGCATACACCGCATTTTTATTTGTTTATTAATTTTGGGTGCAATAAACCATTTATAATTAGGTCATTTGTTTTGTGCAACTTAAACATTTTTACTTGTTCATCCATTTATTATTATTTAAGTTAAGCATTTTATTATTAAGTCATTTTTATATAACAGAAAGTAAAAAATAAAGATAATTCAGTCGTGTTTTTAGTAATCATACGTGTGTTTTACTTTAATACGGCTTCCTTCAGGTTTCAAGTGCTTGTAAGGAAAATTGTTATAAAGTTAGCGTCAATCTGAATTTATGTGTTTAGATTGAGTCACGTTAACGAAACAAATGTTTTGTTTGTGTCGTTAACGTGACTCAATCTAAACACATAAATTCAGATTGACGCTAACTTTATAACAATTTTCCTTACAAGCACTTGAAACCTGAAGGAAGCCGTATTAAAGTAAAACACACGTATGATTACTAAAAACACGACTGAATTATCTTTATTTTTTACTTTCTGTTATATAAAAATGACTTAATAATAAAATGCTTAACTTAAATAATAATAAATGGATGAACAAGTAAAAATGTTTAAGTTGCACAAAACAAATGACCTAATTATGAATGGTTTCTTTGACACAAATTAATACCCAAGTTAATAAACCAATGACCTAATTATAAATGGTTTATTGAACCCAAAATTAATAAACCAATTACAGAACATAAAAATGCGGTGTATGCAGTTTATAAATTGAAAATAAATATTGTGTAAAAAGTTAATGCTCTAAAATTATGTATGTTCTTATTGATTACTAAATAATAAAATTAATGTATGTATGTTTTAACATTCTCCGCCACGTTGAACACAGTTCGAAAAGTGATTGGGGCTTGAATCAGGTTCAGGAATGTTGATTGTGGACAGTTGGGATCTGACTGCTGGTGTAGGAATTGGTTTAGGATGTCTTGAGCGAAATTTCCAAACTATCAGAGTCAAGATGACCAGAGTGCACAGAATTAATGCGGTGTAGCTAACTGCATAATGATGTTGACTGTCTGAAGTGGTTAGTTGAGGTAAGTGTGTTAGGGTGGATTCATTCAATTGTTGTTGTAGGGCTGTTAGTTGTTCTAATTGTGTTCGTTGTTGGAGGTGTGTTGCATGAGTGGGCAGACCGTCTGGTTCCGGTGGCTTACTGATTGACTTGAGGTGTTTTTGTCTTATGAGTGAGGTATGGATGCTGGTTGACATGACAAAATGTCCTTGTATGGTCATTAAACTGTTTTTTAATACACAGTTTGGGCCTATTTCCATCAATCCGGTACCTATGAGTGTGATGAGTGTGGTCTCCGTGCCGCATACTGTTGATGTCTCGATTTCAGAGGTAGTGGCGAAGATCCATTTATTTTTATGCTTCAGTTGGGAGTAAAACATCGGAGTTGGTATTTTGTGGATATTGCAATTGGTGGTTGATTGGTTATTGAACATACTGATCTCACAAGGATCGTTGTTATTATTTCGTCGAAGTTTCGATTGTTGGTTTGGGCACAGGTATTCGTCATCTTTCGCTTTTATGCAACTAGACATGTCATCTGGCGTAAACAGTACGTATTCATCTCTATGTGAGTTGGTTGCGAGATATGCTTTGTCTGGGTTGATAGCAATTAGGGATTTGTTTTTTACCATTGGAATTGGCACTATATTGAAAAGCTCCAAGGATTGCTGGTCAACAAGGGGTATTTTTACTTCAAATATTACCTCATTTTTTGTGACAGCTCCCTTTGCGTTCATGAGTTGGTATAGTGCAATCAAGTTCTCGTCTTCTGTCGGAAGCATGTGTGACATTGGGAGATGAGCCTTAACTGTCGTAATTTCGTTTTTTAATTGTTGTGGTGAGAGCAACATCGGACTTATTTTTCCATTATGAACATCAGTAAGAACAGCTATGATTTCCGTCTCTATTTTTTGCAGTTATTGCTGTTAACGTAAGATGGGTTGACAGCAATCCAACAAGTTGTGAGTTGCTAATTTCTGCGGATTCTTTAAAGAGTTCATTCTGGTTTTGCTCAATCATTTGTGTGATTTCAGTTATCCTCTGCTGCGTGTTAATCTCATCTAGTTTGATTATGTTGATGGTTGAATCAATTATCGATGTTTGGTTCCTCAAGAGACTTGCCAGATGACCGTGTTCTAGTTTTGCTTTATTAATCGTTTGTGATATCTCATTGGCGTACTCGGAATCCAGAACCCCAAATAGTGATCGCGCAATGTTTCCGACAATGTTAAACGGAGCTCTTTTGACGCGTCTCTTTATGATTAGTTCTTCTTCTTGGAGTAATTCATTTTTGATTAGATTTAAGTTGTTTGACAAAATACTGCACATCGAATGTCTTTTTATTGTGGGACACAGTTGCTGCAGCGTCTGCAAACCTGACGCCAAGGATTTTATTTCTGATATGAAGGGCGTAAGATCTTAGTAAACCATTAATTTCCATTCTGTCGTGATGAGTTTTACTGTTCCCATTCCCTCAAAGTACAGTCCTGGATCTTCCTGAAATTGTGTGACCGCTATGTTATTGCACAAAACTACAGGGATGAGTAGAAGTGATATTACTAAGGTAAGCAATATCGGCTTGTCTAGAGTCTTGATGCGTTTTTGTGGAATCTGGTTGCGTTCCTCGTCTTTTGACCTTTTTTGTTCTAACGGTTCTTTTTCATCTTCAGAGCACAACGGGGCCAATCGATGGACTGGTCGCTTAAACACGCCATTCAGTGTTTTTACTTCTACAACTCTGACGGTACCGTCGTCACCTGGATAGACATTGAGAATTCTTCCTAATGGCCA
This sequence comes from Protocalliphora azurea, assembly GCA_932274085.1. Taxonomy (NCBI): domain Eukaryota; kingdom Metazoa; phylum Arthropoda; class Insecta; order Diptera; family Calliphoridae; genus Protocalliphora; species Protocalliphora azurea. The sequence goes on along the minus strand of OW026523.1, from coordinate 32,283,211 downwards.
TTTCATGATCGGTAGGTTGTCGTCTTTAATAATCACCATGTCTCCTGTTTTAAAATTGCTGGACTTGCATTTCCATTTATAGCGATGTTGAAGCTCGCTCAAGTATTCCGTGGACCATCTTTTCCAAAATTGTTGTTTTACTTGAGAGACAAGGTTCCAATGTGATATGCCTGATACTTTAAGGTTTTTGGCTCTGCTATCCACTTGTGAGGTAAGAGCTTCACCGATAAGAAAATGGCCAGGAGTAAGCGCTTCTAGACAAGTTGGGTCGTTTGATAATGGGATCAGCGGACGTGAGTTTAAGATGGCTTCAATTTCTATGATGATGGTTTCCAACTCTTCGTAAGTTAAAGATTCGGTTGACACACTGCGTACCAGTAAATGCTTTGCAGACTTTACGGCGGCTTCCCATAAGCCTCCGAAGTGGGGTGCTCTTGGCGGGATGAAACTAAAATGTATTCCTTTAGCGCTTGAAGCAGTGATGATGGCTTCTTGTGCTTTCTCTGAGTGTATACTTTCAGACAGTTCCAGCAGATTTTTTGCACCGACAAAATTTGTCGCATTGTCACAAAAGATATTTTGGCAGTGACCGCGGCGAGCTATAAAGCGTTTCAGAGCCCCGATGAATGACTCTGTTGACAAATCAGACACCAATTCTAGATGAACTGCTTTGGTGGCAAAACAGCAGAATACGGCTATGTAAGCCTTCGTTGGCTTTTTGCCCCTGATTTTGTAGTGTATCCAGAATGGACCACAATAGTCTACACCGGAGTTGATAAAAGGCCGGGAAGGCACGACTCTGGGTTGTGGTAAGTTGCCCATGATTTGTTGATGCAGTTGTGGTCGCGCTCGAGTGCATCTGACGCATTTTTGCACCACTGAGCGCGCTGTGATCTTTCCTTTGATTGGCCAAAACCGTTGTCGCATTATGGTTAAAAGAGATTGTGGGCCGCAGTGTTTATTGTTCTCATGTAGCATGATGAATAGGAGCCTTGCCAAGGAATCGTTATAAGGTAAGATAATGGGATGCATTGTGTCCTGTGATAACTCTGAATTTTTTAATCGTCCTCCTATTCGAACAACACCTTCCTTATCCAAGGTTGGTGAGAGACTATTAAGTGGGCTTTTTTTTATCAATTGTCTGATTTCTTTGTAGTTGCCTTATGTGTTCTGCAAAGTCCGAACATTGGATTGCGCGCACAATCAGATGCAGAGAATCGTCTAGCTCCTTCGGTGTAAGTGAAATATGCGTTGGTCTATCTCGAGCAGGTATTCTCAAGTTCCTTGTGAATCGTAAAACATATGCCGTGATTCGTTGCAAGGTTCCAAACGAATTTTTATGATTAATTGTATATATGAGATCGTAGTTCTGTGTTGAGGTTGCAGCCATAATGACCTTTTTTAGTTCAGGGTGATCTGCCTTGAGTGGCTGAGGTGAGAAGCATGATGGCCACAAAGACTCGCTTCCATGAAGAAACATTGGCCCGTGGAACCATAATGCGTTTGTCAGCAGCTTGGATGGCTGAAGTCCGCGGGATAATATGTCCGCTGGGTTATCGTTTGACCTTACATGACGCCACTGTCCTGCTAGTGTAAGGGATTGTATTGTAGATACTCTGTTTGCAACAAATGTTTTATACGAAGATGACTGTGAGTTGATCCAAGACAGGACAATTTCGGAGTCAGTCCATAAGAACGTCGGTTGGTTTGTACGATTCAAATCAACATTGACCTTATGGGCGAGTTGCGCTGCGACAACTGCCGCACATAGCTCTAACCGAGGTAGAGTTTGTTGTTTTAGGGGAGCCACTCGTGATTTTGCACATAGCAAGCGGACACATACTCTTCCATTTTTTAGCGTTGCACGGATGTAGGCCGCGGCGCCGAACACCTTTTCGGAGGCGTCTGCGAACACATGAAGTTGCGTTGTAACGGGAATTTCATTATAAAACATGTGTCTTTTTATTTTGAAATCTTCTAATGTCTTCAAGCCACTGCAGAAGTCGTTCCACTTCATACAAAGCTCCTGAGGCAATGGTTCATCCCAGTCTAAGGTATTCTGCCACAGGTGTTGAATGAAGATCTTTGCTTGGACAACGACAGGTGCTAAGAGACCAAGAGGGTCAAATAGTTTTGCGAGCTCTGAAGTTACCGTACGTTTTGAAGCTATTGTGCGCTCAGTGAGATTTACCTTGATGCAAAAATTGTCTGTCTGGGGGACCCAATGTAATCCAAATGTTTTTATTGGTTTGTGAGTGCCTTCACTGAGATCCAAATTTATGATTCGGTCATCATGTGGTATGCCTTCTAGAAGGTTTGGATGATTTGAGCACCATTTTTTTAAGTGAAATCCACGTGCTGCTAAGATGAGTTTGAGCTCTTGTTGTGTTTCTTTGGCCAAGTGTAGACTGCCTGAACCAGCCAGCCCATCATCGACATAGAAATTTTGTCTTAACATTTTAGCTCCAAGAGGGTATCTTTCGTTATTTTCTTTCGCTATCTGGTTTAAGCATCTGGTAGCTAAGTATGGAGCTGATCGGGTGCCGAACGTTACAGTGTTCAGTTTGTAGTAGTTAATTGGTGAAGCAGGATCCTCTCTCCAGATGATAAGCTGATATTGATGGTCGTCAGTATTAATTAATATTTGCCGGTACATTTTTTCGATGTCGGTGGTGAAAACAAATTTTGGCAGTCGAAAACGTAGTAAGATAGAAAATAATTCGCTTTGGACAGTTGGACCGGTATGCATTATGTCATTTAGCGAATATCCTGTTGACGTCTTTGATGATGCGTCAAATACTACTCGAAGGTTTGTTGAGGTGCTGTCTGGCCTCAGAACACAATGATGCGGAATGAAGTACCTTGGGTTAGGGATCTCACTGATATTGACCTTTTCCATGTGACCCAATCGTTCATATTCTCTCATAAACTTGATGTATTCATCTCGCATTTTTTCATTTTTCTGAAGACGCTTCTCCAAGCTGATGAACCTGTTGTATGTTGTCTGATGCGATTGTCCTAATGCAGTAGGATTTTCCTTAAATGGAATCCTGACAATGAAACGGCCGCTGGGATCACTCTGAACATACTGATTGAAATGGGCCTCACAAAGGTGTTCGGCTGGAGACATGGTTCTTTCAGTTGAGTCTATTTCATCGAGTTTCCACAGCTGTTCGATCGCTTCTTCCAGTGAAAGTTCCTTGTTGAGGATTTCGCATGCTAAGGATGGGGATGGGCCAGGTTCAGTGTGCTGCCTTACTAAGCCGCCTATAATCCAGCCAAGTGACGTATTTTGAAGTACAGGACCGCTGTTGTTTAATTTTATTATTCCGGGTCGTACCAGGCTAAAGTACAATTCAGCGCCAAGAAGGATATCTATTTTTTCCGGGAGGTGGAAGTTGGGGTCTGCCAGGTGAATGTCCTTTGGGATGTCCCAAGTGGAGACATCGATGATACGACTAGGCTGAGCAGGGATGATGGTTGGTAATATAAAGGCTTCCAAGTTGGTCAAGCAGTCATGACTCCGGGACATCAGTTGCAGGTTTACACGGCGGTGCGCCCTCTTCTGGGTCCTTCCGATACCGTCAATGCACAGCGATGCTTCTGTCGTTGATAGCGACAATCTTTGTATCAGCCGTTCAGTCACTATGTTGACTTGAGAACCGGAATCTATTACGGCTCTGAATTCAATTGAACTGCCATTTGATGCCTTGACTATGACTCTGGCTGTGGCTAGCATCACATAGTTCTGGTTGCTTGGTTCTGGTGCTGCTGAGGCTGACGAGGCTGCAGTTGTATTGGTTGGAAATCCATCGTGTTTTTGAGCAGGCGACTTCGCATGCGAATTCTTTGATGGTGTTAAGGTATCGTCGGACCTCTTCTGTATATGTAGTAACGTGTTGTGCTTGTTGTTACACTTCTTGCAGGTGTCGTAAGTACAAGTTTTGGCTAGATGATTCGACTTGAAGCAGTTCACACACAGGTTCTGCTGTTGTACCCATTTGAGTCGTTCAGGTTCTGTCATTGCCAGGAATTTCTTGCACTGATAAATGCGGTGTTTACCATTGTGACATAACTTGCATTGGCTATTGTCTGCTGCTATGGAAAAAACAGCCTTGCTTGAATTTTGAAGGGTGCTTGATGTTTTACCAATTGACTCCATCGATTCAAATTGTCTCTCTAAAAAGTCAAATAGTTCTTTAATGGTCGGCACTTCTTTAGGGTTCAATAGTGATTGCATGAACCGAATGTAAAGAGTGTGCTCCAATTTTTTCAGGAGTACCTGAATGAGAATGGCATCCCAAGTAGATGTGTCGATCTGTAGATTGTTGAGTGCCAACATGCACTCGTTTGTTGTATCATGCAGAGCTTTAAGTGAGGCAGTTGATGACGTGCGCTTCGGTTGGTTCAGGATCCTTTCGACAAGCGTGGCTACCAGAATCCTTTTGTTGTTATAGCGCTCCTGAAGAAGTGTCCATGCCGTTTTGTAGTTGTCTTCTGTTAGAGCTAGATGGCTTATGAGTTTGCCAGCCTCCCCAGATAAGTTGGTTTTGAGATACCACATCTTCTGTACGTTTGGGAGAGCCTGCTTGTCCACCATCTCTAAGAACAGTTCATAGAATTGCCGCCACTGTAGACAGTCACCGTTAAATTTAGGAATGATGACCTTTGGGAGTGGCAGCGAACTGTGTATTGTCATGTTGCTTCCGACTTGTGTTGCAAAAAATCTGCTGTCATGGCATTTGTCGGCAAGTATTGCCAGGTTAACCAGGTGATGTTGAACTAAATCTTCCAAGTCATCGTATTGACTTTGGTGTAGTCCCATTCTTGATAGATCGTCAGCCTGTTGCCACATGCTGTCGTATAACTCTTGGATTTGAGTCCATTGCCCTTTTACAGTCTCGGATTTGAGCTGATACACCTGACTTGGCTGATCCGCTTCTAGTGACTCCAACCCGTGTAATAGACGAGTCAGTGCTGTCATCCGAGCAGTTATCCGTCTAGCTAGTCCCTGCAATGCTTCCCCGTGTGCCTGGAGCGTCGTCATTCTGAGCTGATTAAGACTTGAGTTGATTTGTGATTCACCACTTGTGAGGGTTTACCGTACTCAAGCGCCTAGAACTGCGTCACTGAACAAAAGCCTTTGTTGTCTTGATGATGGACCTGATGTCCTGACTGAAGTGGTCACCAAATGTTTCTGGTGCCTAGTAACTGGACTTCTTGTCGTTGAATGCTGCAGTCACCAATGTTTTGGTGGCTGTTGAAATTGACTGTTGTCCTTTAATGTTTGCTCTGTTTGCGTATTTGATATCTAAGTCCCTTACCGCTGGTGGGGGGAAACCTAGATCACGTCGGGGTCACCAAATGTTTTGTTTGTTTCGTTAACGTGACTCAATCTAAACACATAAATTCAGATTGACGCTAACTTTCTAACAATTTTCCTTACAAGCACTTGAAACCTGAAGGAAGCCGTATTAAAGTAAAACACACATATGATTACTAAAAACACGACTGAACTATCTTTATTTTTTGCTTTCTTTTATATAAAAATGACTTAATAATAAAATGCTTAACTTAAATAATAACAAATGAATGAAGTAGTAAAAACGTTTAGGTTGCACAAAACAAATGACCTAATTATAAATGGTTTATTGCACCCAAAATTAATAAACAAATAAAAATGCGGTGTATGCAGTTATAAATTGAAAATAAATATTGTGTAAAAAGTTAATGTTCTAAATTTATGTATGTTCTTATTGATTACGAAATAATAAAATTAATGTATGTATATAATAAATATAAATAAAATAAATATTGTGTAAAGGTTAATGCTCTAAAATTATGTATGTTTTAACAAAAACAATAGCTTTAAGATTAATATATATGCTAGGCTGTAAGAAATTGTAATTTCATTGGCTATTAAATAAATAAAATAAAAAAAATTTATTTTAGATAAAAAAGAGTGTAGATATTTTTTCGGCTAAAAAAACACAAAAAGTCGTCTTTTTTGCAATTTTCAAATTCAAAACCGTTTATTTTTGGACTCGGTAAAGATATCGACTTCAAATTTTTTTATTCAATAGATAATTTTGTTCTTTAACTAGTTAAGAAAAAAACTAATAAGATCGGTCGGAAATACTAGGATATATATGAAAAAAACTGGACCAAGAACATGCAAAATTATGGTGCTTAAAAATTCAAACGCAAATAACTCGAAAACTATAAGAGATAAATAGGACATGTAAGCATGTTTTTTATAGGTCTTATCAGGGCCTTCAACAGTATATAAATATTTGAAATCGGACGAGAAACAAAAATTTTGCAAGCGATTAAAAATTTTTTATGTCTGCTGTTGTGGTACTTCATATCAGTTATCAGATCATTTGTATTGGCATCGAAACTGTAGACTAAATATGGCCTTGTTATAGATGAGTTACAGAGTTAAATTTTTGTTGTACTGGTGTAGGAATAACCTTAAATACGCACGCAGATCTGAAAGATATCAGGTATATTTTCTTTAATTACCAATAATAATAGCCTTTAAAATGGTTTGTAACTGATTTCCTTTAGAGCCTGACAGTTTAGTGTTTTCTGGAAACCATCCTTTTATTCTAGACGCTTTCAGCAAATATGTACGAATTTTTTCATGATTTATATCTAATCACCTGAGATTGTGAAATCTCAATCTCTTCCAATTGAACCTCTATTCACCTAGTGACTGCAAAAATTTAAATAATTATAAATAAATATCTCTTTTTGCGCCTTTATTTTCCTTCAAACGAGCTAACGTGCTTCTACATTATTTTTCAAACTCTACAATTTTACTGCACACTGCCTGGCTTTTATTTGTTGTCATCACAATTTGATGTAGAGATTTCAAGTTATTTTTAAGTAATAATATATAATTAAACTCAAACTAGATGTGCTTACTTCAATTGTATTTAAATGATCTAAATAATTTTTGTAGTTTTTCATGATTAAATGACACAATAGTTGCCTTTGCAGTTTGATTAGCAGATAGCACATATCCGAAAAGACTTAATATCATCATTAAAAAAATATGTTTGACAGGCACGCTTTGTCAATTCTTTTTAAAAATTTACTTTGGGTTGATAGTATTATATCATTCTCTCATTCATCATCATTCCATCATTTCAAATTCCTCCGAAGTGAAGAGCTAACGGGGGGAATAAAGTGCCGCTTTATATTTTCAGTAACTAATTGTTCCGCTACTGATGAATTATTCTTCAAAGCTTCTGAGTAGTCTATCCATTGCTTAGAAGCGCCCCAAAATTTGTTCCATTATCGGAATATATGAACCTCTATTCACCTAGTGACTGCATTTTGATATTTCATTGACATACAAATCAACATCTCAATTTCTCTTTTGTAGAAGTTTTGACCAATACCTCTAGACACCCGCATTTGAAGAGGTCTAGCGTAATCTACCGCGGTATGAGTAAAAGGTGGATCCATCGATATTCTGTTCTGCGGAAAGTCTCCCATTGTTTGACTCATACTCATCTTGCGATATCTTATGCACCTCACACAACCTCGTACTTGCTTTCTATTAAAATTTTGACTAGCAGCAGGCAGATTGGTCGCCTCATCATCAAGAAATAAATTAAGTTCACAAATTTCACTTTTTGTTCGTAATTCTTTCTTATTTTTCAACAAAGTAGTTTCTTCAGGAAACAAGTGCTCTTGAACGTTTTGATGCAGAATAGTTTTTGCATTATTTATTTCTTCTGTAGTTAAGTGTTTTGAACACTGATGAATCTTTCTACATAGGTTACAACTCTTTTTAGCTTATTGTAATTAGATGATTTTACATCTAAATCATCAAAAAAGTTGGAATCTTGGGCTTCTAATATTACTTCACTAAATGTCTTCTTTATGTTTTGCTTTGGCAAAATACTTTCATCTTCTCTTAGAAAAAACGGGACTAAACCACCATAAAATGTGCTAAACTATTTTTTCAGGCACTACTCCTCTTTAAACGCCATCAACAAGGTTATCCTTTGTGCTAAGATGGTACCACTTAGCTTCTGGAACCAGCTCATTTCTTGTACCTTTTTCTTTATAAACTTATCTCCCGATTATTTGAAAGTAATGTGTAAGTCGTCTTTGATAATTATATATAAATGTTGATTGGCTTTTTTGTATTTCTTCGCCATAAAATAGATCGGCATCTTCATCTGCCATTATTTTGAAATTTTGATCCTGTATAGAGTACATCGTTGGGGCTTCGGCCGAATAGTGTGCGATCCAAAAAATGAAATCGGAATAATTATGCTGTTTCGGAACGGCTGGTCCTACTTCAATGAAATTTCACTTTGTGATAGTAAAGGTGTAGGGGAGTTTAAGTTTTGAGCTTGAACCATATAGACCTACCTACCTACCTAACCAATCTGTCGTGAGATTTCGGAGTGAACGGACGTGCTTTTTAATCGTTGCGATTTCATAACAAGTGTTCTTGTGGTAATTTAATTTGTAGTGATTTCTCAATAAGGAGGAATTTTACAAGTGTTTTGAAAATTTTTCTCATAAGGAGGAAAATTGGTTGTGTGAAAAGTGACAAGTGCCTTTTTGTTGGTTATTGTTGTGAGACTCCGCTGGCATTGTCAGAGAAGTCTCAAAACTTTGTCCGGCAAAAAGTAAGGTTGGAGTGAACCAACCTGAAGATTGGCGCTGCCACTGTTTTTACCTTGGTGATTGTGTTACCATACTTGTTGCTGACTGGTTTTGGACCTGGATTTCGATTGGTGAATTTGCTATTGGTTTTGACTGCCCCCTGGTTGATTCTAGAGTTGCTGATTTGGTTTTGTACCCGGACTGTGATTTTACTTTTGCTGTTCAAAGGTAGGTGTCGCATTTTTATTATTTATTGTGAGAACGATGCCGCCAGATCGACGCCGACGAAAGGGGAAGGGCGATGCGTCCGACCTCTCGGAGGCGCCGACGGAGAGTGAGCTCTCGAGCTCAGAGGCGGACTGCGACGAGGGCAAGAGGTTTAAGCCGGGAACGCCGCTTGCGACCCGTGCCGCTGCTGCCTCTGTTGGTGCTGCTGGCAATTCTGGTGCTGGTGTTGCTGCTGTTGATGTTGGTGTTGCTGATGCTGCTTCTGTTGGCGCTGCTGGCATTGGTGCTGTTGGTGCTAATGCTGGTGCTAGTGCCATGTCGAACGAGGGTGGCTCCAAGAGGGAGAGTAGGCCCCGAAGAAGGGGGCCTGGGGTTGTGACTGCCGGAGGTTCTGCCGACGCCGTGGTTGGTGAGATGAAGGCGGTTACTGGCAGCATGGTGGATGCGGTTTTTGCGGAAGGTGTGGCTTCCGATCTTGCCAAGCTCGTAGTCGAGAATTGTGGGCGCTACGAGGCTTTGCTGATGAGGGTGGTGGCCGAGAACGAGAGGCTGAGGGGGCGGTTGGAGGTGTATGAAGCTGCTGGTGGACGGGCTGTACCGGTAGGAGCTAGGGAGCAAATGATGCCTCCTGCTTCTGCTGGTGCGTCTCGTCCGGCAGCGCGTGCGCCTGCTGCTGTCCCTGCAGTTCCCGCGGTCCCGGCCCCCAAACCGGTCGAGACGTGGTCGGTGGTGGTGAGAGGCAAGGGTGGTGCTACCTCCAAGGAGGTGGTGAATAAGGTGGTGGACCAGGTTGGTCCTACATTGGGGGTGAGGGTCCACGAAGTGCGTCCCATCAAAGATGGCGGCGCTGTAATTAGGACCCCTTCTGTAGCGGAGAGGCAGAAGATTGCTGGGAACGCCAAGTTTGCCGAAGTCGGTTTGGAGGTGAGTGTGCACGACAAGTTGGGCCCTAGGGTCGTCGTACAGAGAGTTCATTCGGAGATCTCGCCGGATGAATTCATGTCGGAGTTGTACGAGATGAACCTTAAGGGCTCATTGTCACAGGAGGCCTACAAGAGGAGCGTTCGCCTGGCCAGTAGCCCTTGGAAGGCCGGTAGTGGTAGCGGTGGAGCCCAGGTTAATGTTGTCTTAGAGTGCACCGAGCGCGTGAAGGACCTGTTAGTTGTTGCTGGTGTCTACATAAAGTGGTGCAGGCATGTTATAGGTGCCTGGGTTTCGACCATCGCGTTCGGGAATGCAGGATGGGCGAGGATGTTTGCCGTCGTTGCGGCTCTGTTGGCCACTGGGCCACACAGTGCCCGAACGAGATGCGCTGTCGGAATTGTGCGTTTAAGGGTCTACCGGCGGATCACATGATGATGTCGTCAGCATGCCCTGTCTTTGCTGCTAGGGTTGCCAGGGTGAACGCTCGGCATTAGAATGGAGTTACAGATTGTGCAGCTTAACTGCCAACGGGCTTATTCGGTTGTGTGCGAGCTGGGGCAGGCGATGCGCAGTAAGGGTGCGATTTTCGCATTGGTGCAGGAGCCATACACTACGGGTGGCTCTGTTAGGGGGCTCCCGGGGGGTATGCGAGTCTATACGGACAGTGGGGGGAACTCTGCAATTATAGTTGATGACCGTGACATTGACTGTACTTTAGTTAGCAGTAGTGAATGGGGGGTCTGCATTTCTGCGGAAGGGCAGTTTGGTAGGGTGCTCTTAGTGAGCATGTATTGTAGGTTTGGCTGTCCATTGGAGCCCTATCTAAGGTATATGGATACGGTGCTACTCCAGGCGAGTAGCATTCCGCTCATCCTAGGTCTTGACGCAAATGCATCCTCTCCTATGTGGTTCTCCAAGATGTCCAGGCATTCCCCTGGATATCAGAACTACGTGCGAGGTAGGATGCTCAGCGAGTGGATGTTAACGGTGAGCGTCGGCGTATTAAATACGCCGAGTTGTCTGTATACTTTTGATGGTCCCAATGGCGTCAGTGACATTGACGTAACAGCTGCAAATGGGGCGGCGCTGACTGCTTTTAGTTTTAGGTGGAGGGTGTGTGACGATTGGGGCGTGAGTGATCACAATCTCATTGAGATTGAGGTCTCTTGCCATGAACGGACACGGGTGACAGCGCCTCTTAGAAAGTGGAGAGACAGGGATGTGAACTGGGACCTCTACGCGGAATTTGTCAGGGCGGCTGCTTTATCGCAGCCAATAGAAGACTTTAGGGCACGGACTATAGATGACCAGGTTGAATTGATAGATCAGTGGATGTGTTCGGCTAACGACACCTTGCTTGGCCGATGTCGAAAGACTAGGCCCGGCAGGGTCAGTTGGTGGACCCGTGAGCTTGATGAGATGCGAAGGTCTGTCAGGCATCTCCGGATTCGTTTCCAGAGGGCCAGGCGCACCGGCGCGGATGATCTTGCTCAGCGTGAAGCTGACTATCGATCTGGCCTGAGGACGTACAAGGACAGAATTGTTAGGGTTAAGGAGGACGATTGGAGGAGTTTCGTACGGGACAATAGGGATGACCCTTGGGGTGCGGTTTATCGTATCTGCAGGGGTAGGAATAACAGGCAGGCAGACATAGCGTCTCTCCAGGTTGGTGATGTTATATTATCGACTTGGAGAGAATGTACTGACGAACTGTTGGGGGTCTTCTTTCCTGGTGCGGAGTCGGTCGACTACTCTTCTCTCATTAGGGAGATGGTCGGCCCTCCAAACCTAGACAAATCGGAAATTGCGAACAGTATTTGCCGGGTCAAGAGCAGGAAGTCTCCGGGTATGGATGGTACGACTGGAGAGATGTGTAAAAGCATCTGGAAGGCCATACCTGAGTACTTGGAGGCAATCTTTGGGAAGTGTCTTAGCGAGGGTTATTTCCCTGGGGCTTGGAAATGTGCCCGCGTTGTCGTTCTTCTGAAGTCTCCTGATAGGGTGAGGAGTAATCCTCGCTCTTATCGGGGCATCAGTCTCCTTCCGGTGCTTGGAAAAGTGCTGGAAAGGGTCATGGTGAATCGACTGAAGGAGGATGCCATTGAGGGTACTTCCGAGTTCCAGTTTGGCTTTAGGGAAGGCAGGAGCATTGAGGATGCATGGATACATGTTAGGAGAAGTGTTAGCGACTCGTCTGCCAAATATGTCCTAGGCATATTTGTGGATTTTAAGGGTGCGTTTGACTATCTCTCGTGGGATAGCGTTCTGCGTAGGTTAGACGAAGTGGGCTGTCGGGAGTTAGCTCTATGGAGGAGCTACTTCAGCGGCAGGAAGGCTTGTGTGGTAGGTGCCAGCGACACGGCTTGGAGGGACGTTGCTCGGGGCTGTCCGCAGGGGTCCATCTGTGGTCCATTTATATGGAACATTATGATGGATCCTCTGTTGGAGCGCCTTGGCCGTTCATACAAGTTGTGCGCTTATGCGGATGACTTACTTATCCTTGTGGAAGGCCAGTCTCGTGCTGAGCTGGAAGCTAGGGGTGAGGAGGTCATGCGTGACGTATGTGAGTGGGGCGATCGTGTGGGCGTCGAAGTGGCGATGGACAAGACCGAGATGATGTTCCTCAAGGGCAGATTATCTCGGGGTCGTCCTCCACTCATTCGAGCAGGCAACGTTAGTCTCAGATATGCGACTGAGGTCAAGTGTCTGGGAATAATGATGGGGGAGAGGATGAACTTTTTAGTTCATCTTACGTTAGGGACAAGCTGACTGCTGTTGCAGGTAAGGTTAGGCGCATCCTTAGAAGTGACTGGGGCCTAAGCAGGCGTGCTGTCCGTACTGTGTATGAGGGCCTTTTCGTCGCTTGTGCGGCGTTCGGTTCTCCTGTGTGGTATGAGGCGGTCATGTCTGTTGCTGGCAGGAACAAGGACTTGTCGTGTCAGCGGGTCGCTATGTTAGGGTGTATGCCGATTTGCCGGACAGTTTCGACTGACGATCTGCAGGTCCTGTTAGGTGTATCACCCCTTGACTTGGAGGTAATACGTCGTGGTATTATCTTCAAAATCAAGAAGGGACTACCACTTCTTGCTCATGATTGGGTTTCTGCTGTTGATCTGGTGAATGGGGAAGTTAGGCAAAACAAGGCACTCCTAGATGAGTGTCTTGTTTCTAGGTGGAGGACGCTGTGGACGGACAGCGACAAAGGGAGGGTAACGTATGAATTTATACGGGACGCGGACTTTGTACGTGCATGCCCGGACTTTGGTTTTGGATTGAGTTTTGGATTTTTACTGACGGGACATGGCTCACTCAATGCATTTTTGCATAAGAGATGTCGTGTCCGCACTATGATGATATCAGGGATTTAGGTGGTATAGGTATTACTCATACTGGGGCGGGATGGGATTATAGTAGGGTCTTAGAGGACAGTAGGACTTTAGCGAGGTTGGGTGCGTTTGCGCGCGAAGTATTTGCTAGAAGTGGGAGACTTAGCGGAGGTGGCTCTCTGCAGAGCCATTCTTAGTTGCTGGACTTCGATGTCGCCGATGTTGCCTCTTCTGCGTTTAATGTCTGTTCCAGCTGTTGCGGTTGTTCCTGCCGATCCCGTTTGCTGATGTGCGGTTGCTGTGACTCCTGTAGGCTTTGCCTAGTTGATCGTCGTTGTTGGGTTATGTTTGTCCTATGCGCTTCGCTTGTGTAGTACTTCCTTCTGGAGTACTTGGGGTCATCCGTGATTGTGGCCTAGTCTAGTGTCGTTATTGTTGTCTCTCGTTTGTATCGTCCCTTGCTGGTGCCACACCATGTGACCAATGAGTCGCCCGTGAGGGCGATTGTTAACTGTCGGTGTGTCCTTGTGTGTGTTCATCCTTGTTGTTGCATGATGATATGTGACGCGTGGCGGGCCACCAGTCCCGAACTATTTGGAGTTCAACTGGTAGTAGTCATCTTAGCTACGAAGTCCGACCGGTGACTTAATACTGGTACCACGGGTGTCAGGAGCCCCTGGAACTTCGGTTCCAGCCTGACAGTTGGAGTGGCCCCCTGGGGAGCTTTTCGTGGTGGCTGTGGTTTAAACTCAAATCGCGGGTAGTGCGTGAGCTTAGTGTGGAGTTGTATTGCAACCGGGTGCCGTAACCCATAGATCGGAAGGAGTTTTAGATGGGCTCCGCTCTTGACCGAGGGGGAAGGCATGTCCAAATACATGTCTTCAAATTGGTACTCAGGTGTAGCAGTCTGTTGCATCTGGGGGCTTTGGTGGGCGCATTATACTCACCCGGTGTTAAGACCACCGTGGGGTTGGGCCGTCAGGCGGGTACCCACGTAAATCTTGAACACATCTACCTACCTAACCATATAGACACCTCGAGTATGAACATTTTTAAAGACGATCCCGTTTCGTTGTACTTAAATCGATTTCAAAGGATTCTACTGATCGAGATCCACAAAAAACATCTTCGTGTGCATATCTTATCTCTTTTAGTTTATGGATATTGGGGTTCAAAGATTAACATTTTTACTTTTAAACGTGCCTTGGAGAAGTTTTCTCGTTATAGCTGGTCCAACTTTCACCCTATTTTTTTATTACGAACAAAAATCGAAAATTTGTTGCAAAATAGGTCAAAACACTATTTTGAAAATATAAAATTAAAATAAATAAATAAATAAATAAAGCAAAAAATATGGTGAAAGTTGGACTCCCTATAACGAAAAAACTTTACCAAGGTACTTTGAAAAGTCAAAATTTTAATCTTATAAGATATGCACACGACGATGTTTTTTCTAGATCTCGCCTAGTAGAATCCTCTCATATAAAAATCTTTCAAATATTAAAATATAACGAACCAGAATAGTTTTTAAAATTTTCATACCCGAGGTTTCCAACTTTGGGACACTATAGATTCACCCCCTGTAGGTCTATATGGTCCAAGCTCCTCTACTATCACAATGTGAAATTTCATTGAAATCGGACCAGCTGTTCCGACATTGCATAATTATTTCCATTTCATTTTTTGGATCGCACACTGTGGTCCGTTGGATGACTTCGTTGATGCATCGAACACTACCGTAACTTTAGTGGTAGAATTTTTGAATTTGATTTTTCCATATGAAACTTTTTCTCAAAGTCTTCCATAAATTTAACATATTCATATTTTTGTTTCGATTTTCGGGATCTAAATGGTAGATTCCTTAAATAATTTCTCACATTTATCATCAGTTTCTGATACTATAACAACTTCAGAAATTTCCTCTAGATCCCAAAATCGCTGTGATAGCCATAATAGTCTTTCTTGCTTCAGATTGTACAAAAACTTAGATCGGCCAAACAGTATTCCATTTTTCAATGTGAAATACTACCAAGCAATGTGAAATACTATCAATGTCTTCACTTCGGGAGCTATGGTGCTTTGAAATCTAGGTCGCAATGCCACATGAACAGTGGACTTTGCCACGCTAACTGGAATCCCGCCTATACCCAGTAATTCTGTTTTATTTTTCAACTTTCTTCTTGGAATTTGTAAAATTCCTTATCACGGTATTCATCGTACATAAATCAATTAAAGCCGTTTAAAGCATTGATTCACTTATTCTTCTTTTGCTTTTCTTTTCGAACTCGACATAATATATATATATATATATATATATATATATATATATATATATATATATATATACAATATAAAGTGTGATGATTTTTACCTAGGGTTGGCAGAAGACCTTGAATGAACTTGGTTGTCAAGATATTTTATATTTTATATAAAAGTTCAATGAAATCTGAAACGTTGTTATAAAATAACCTTGAAATACATATATATATATATATATATATATATATATATATATATATATATATATATATAACTTTTTTTTTGTTGATTGTGATAGGAACTATAATTTTATGTTTTACAGAATACACTTCTGCTTTATTACACCCTATATCGTTAACCCGTACCACATCCGACCTGAAGTTTTCAGAAAACTTTAGCTACTAAATACTTTGCATTGTAACAAAACGCACAAATTAACTATCAAACAAGGTATAAAAAGTAAAAAAATCGGTTAAAAATGTTAAATGTTATTACGAATTACTCAGACCATTAATATGTTTTAGGCCACTTGTATAAGTAGTGTACTAACAAATTTAAAACTTTTTGAGAAACGTTTAAATAAAATGACATTTTTATTTAAATTTAAACCCTAATTACTGAAAATATGTTTTTCCTTCAGCAGTATAATTCCAACCCCTTCCTACGCTTGATTAAAAAAATGTTGATTTTTTTAAAACTGTTTTAAAACTTAAATTTCAAACTTTAAAAATATTTTGTTAAACAAATTTCAAAAAAGTTCGAATAAAACTATGCAGGTTTATAGACAACACTACAGAAAATAAATTAAAAAAGAATTTGGCAAATTTAGGCAAAAATTCATTTTTTGCATTTTTTAGTTACAAGTAAATTTTTTAGAATTGAATTTCAGGCTAAACAGAATTATTACAGAGAATATATTATGAAGTTTTTAAGAAAATTGGAATATTTTCAATTTAAACAACTAACTGCGATATGTTATACATCGACCTCTATTTACTCGAGTTCTATGTGAAAACTTCCAAAACACTTTCGATTATAAGATGTAGTAATTTTTAAATGCCGTGAACAAATGTTCAAAATCAGTATTAATGGATATTGAAATATATCTATTAAGTCAATATAAAGAAGCTGTGCCATATGTTTTATTTATTTATTTATTATTATTATTATTATTATTATTATTATTATTATTATTCAAATAACAAAAATTTAATACCGCATTTCTTAATATATCCTACACGGATATGGTATGTAAACTCTTATTTTCGCAAAATTTTTAAAATACTATTTTATTTATTTATTTGGAAATCAAGCGTTTTTTCAGAATATCAAGTTAGATCACATTTAGTATTAATTTAATATGTAGTTTAATATGTAATATATAGTACTTTATTGTACACACACTACTTACTAAAGGCATTTTTAGATGGTAATACTGAGTAATTAAGATTTGTCAAAAATTAAAAAAAAAAAAACATTTGATTTTTATATATTTCAATAAGATATTTTTTCTGCGTTATCAAAATTAAGATTATACAAAAGTTTTCTAAAAAAAATTATAAAGAAAAATTATTGAAAGAAAAATAGAAACTAAATTAAATATAAAATCATCTGTCTCTGAAGTATTCCCTGTCGAATCTTTTGGCATACTGATAAAAAGCGAAATATAAATTATTTTTCAAAAGTATTAATACTTCTCGTCATAAGATATCTTAAGAATTTAATAAAATTTCAAAACAATTTTACTTTTAATTTTTTTAATTGTATTATTGAAATTTTTCACAATTATAAATCAATTAAGTTGAGAGTTTTTTCACTGAAAACGCAATATATTTCAGTTCTTTAGAGACACATGTCTTATAAAAGAAATGAAACTGTAAAGAAATATATGTGATGATAAAGACTCAAAACTTAACTGAGGATTTTAAATCGATTAATAGAATAATTTTAATAATAATTTTAAATATTTTCAAGAATTGTGTTTTAGATCTCTAAATTTAAAGAATTAATAATGTAAGATAAATATAACATGGAAATAAAACGATAAGAAACACTATTTGTATTGAAACTTAAATATAGTACCATAGATTAGGGTTTTTTTTTTAATTTTTGGCATGAATAAATAATTAACCTAAAAATCTGAGGTATACAATTTTTAATATAGCTTACAATAGGTACTTATTTTATTTGTATGTAATATTTAAAATTGTTTAAATATTATTTTATTTTTTGTTAAATAAGAGCATTTTTCTTTTAGTTTTTCATTCCCGTTGTCCGGGAAAAGAAATATCACGGGAAACCCTAATCACAATTTGAACCTGACAATCCTATTTTTACCACACTTACTACAATTATTTTTATTTTATAGCATTTCGTATAATTGTTATGACGCAAACACCGTTCACATACTTTTTCTTTATTTACCCAATTCTTCCGGGAAAATAAGGACAGTTCATCAAATCTTTTTACATTGCTGTTCCAAGAAATTCATCACGTCTTCTAAGGTTTGGATATGTTTCGTCTTGTGTACGCTCTGTTCATTCCAAACCAGGCCTTCTCTATCCAATTTCCTTATTTAAATTCTGACAATGAAAGGGCTATCATTATTTAATAATAGCCCCATTGCATTTAGAATTTGTAGACATTCAGTAGTTGAGTCATCATTTTATTTATACTAGACGCATATTGGCTATTAACACAAGGCTGATCATATATTTTCGTAGCTTTTATTTGTTATATGCAGATGTTTGAACCATATTTTTTGACATTTCGTTTTGATTCGCATCTACCAATTGCCGAAATAAATCATGGTACAATGCGCAGTGTCCCATTCAAAAAATGAAATGGAAATTAATCTGCAGTTTCCGAATAGCTGGTCCAATTTCAGTGAAATTTTACACAATGATAGAAGTGTGAAATTTTTATATATATATTTAAAAAAAACAAAACTTTCTAAACATTGGTGTATAACACGTCTACATCGTCATTTTTGCGTGTATAATTAAAGGATTCAAAGTTAATAATTTCAAGAAACTTAGCTAATTTTGCTTTATTTTTATATGATATAGAAATGATAATGCCGTAACAACAAATATTACAATAAACCTCAAGATTTTCTTTTTTTTTTAGCATACACTTATTATATATCATTGTTTAGAAAATGTATCCTTTTCAAATATATATACAAATTTTTATAATATGAAAATTTGTCAAAAAGCAAAACTTTATATTACCAAAAAATTAAAAACGTTATATCATATAAAAAATATTAAAATTTTCTGATTTGAGCTTCGCGATTTGAGAAATTAAGGCGAAAGTTTAAAATTTATGGGAAAAAATAGGTCTAGTTAGGGAGACCCCGGCCCTCCCAGTAATAATTAAAAAAATCTTTCACACCGTTTCTATTGAGTTATCCTT
Organism: Protocalliphora azurea; assembly: GCA_932274085.1. Lineage (NCBI taxonomy): Eukaryota > Metazoa > Arthropoda > Insecta > Diptera > Calliphoridae > Protocalliphora > Protocalliphora azurea. The sequence goes on along the minus strand of OW026523.1, from coordinate 32,264,423 downwards.
TAGAAAAAAAAATAAATGCTATATATGTTACTTAAAAAATTTGCATATAATTGAAAAAGAATGTGACTACTTTTTTTCCAAAAAAAAGTAAATAAATAAAAATAAAATATAACGTTAAAAAAATCGACTTTTTGAAAGTTTAAATTCAAATGCATATAAGTTTTAATTTCGTAAGGCTTTTTTCAAAAAAAAAAAAATAATGAAATTGGGACCCGCTATTGGGAAAAATGTTCACCAGGGTGCATCCAAAAGAAAAAAATTAATTTTTGAAGCCCAATATCTCGTAAACTAAAATAGATAACCTATATGTTTTTTGTAGACCTTGACCAGCATAAAATATTCATATAAAAATTTTTCACATCAGTTTCGACATAACGAATCAGGATCGTTCTAAATATTTGTGATACCAGAGGTGTCCAAGTTTATGACGTCTTTTGACTCGGAGCTGGGATTTATCACGACCCGAAACTGGATGGTTCAGACCTTGGGTCATTAGCGAATTGGACACTGAATCCATAGTCGATTCGGATAGTAAATCAAAATTAATCAGCAATCCAGCTGCTAACAGTGATAAATACCCAGTGTATCCGGGTAAGATCTCAGATACTCCAAGATACTTCCACCAAATGCAAGACACCACACAAGTTTTGTATGAAAGTGGGCAAAACCTCAAATTCATAAAACTTATTATGTCTTACCTCTTGGCTGACTCCCAAACTGACTAGCAATCCAGCTCCCAATATACTCCAAGATATTTCCACCAAATGCTAGACACCACACAAGTTTTTTTATGAAAGTGGATAAAACCTCAAATTCATAAAACTTATTAGGTCTTACCTCTTGGCTGACTCCCAAACTGATTACCAATACAGCTCTCAACAGCGATAAATACCCAGTGTATCCATGTAAGACCTCAGATACTCCAAGATATATCCACCAAATGCAAGACTCCAAACAAGTTTTGTATGAAAGTGGGTAAAACCTAAAATTCATAAAAACAATTATGTCTTTCCTCTTGGCCGATTACAGGCTGACTAGCTCGTTACGTATGATTGCACTCACAACAAAACATATATATATGTATATTTTTTTTTTTTTTTTTTGTTTATTATTCATTTAAACTAACTCTGTGTTACGTAGAACGGTATTATCTACTGTAACATTATTCTCTGTAACTGCTAAACAGGTCCTTACATATAGACAGTATTACTATAAAGTTTTAATAATTTTGTTTTTAATTTTGTAAAAAAAGAAAAAATGGTAATTTCATAAACATCTGATTAATAATTTAATGATAATGGATTGTATTAACAAAAATTGTACCATAACTGTAACCGTGTTGGCTATGCAATGGATATTGTCATTTGAACTGCTCTGGTGGTTTAAAAGCTCGTGATGCCGATACGCTTTTAGATAAAAGTAAATTTTTGCAGTAGGTCTATCATAATTATAGAAAAATAAGAGTAGAGTTATAATTTGTGATGAATACAGAGGTAACTCTGTATGTGGATAGTCAGGAAGCGCTGAAAGCCTTGAAAGGACACTTTGTCAAGTCTAGGCTAGTTAGCGACTGTAAGAAGGCTCTTAGGAGATTGATGAGAGATTACCATATCAGACTCTGCTGGGTACCGGGTCATTGCGAGATAAATGGCAATGAGGTAGCTGACGAATTAGCTAGGAACGGCCCAGCTTTGGATAGGACTGTAAGTGAAAGCGGTGTGAGACCATCTCTAGGCTTTTACTTCAGGTTAATTAGGGAGTGGATTCGGGATAGAACCAATTATGCATGGGAAAGTAGAACGGACTGCAGATTATCAAGGGTCCTATGGCCCAAACTTGATAGAGCAGATACAAATCTACTTTTGGGCATGAAAAGGGAAAACCTGAAGACTATGATAGGTATTCTGACAGGTCATTGTCCCATAGGGGGAATGATAGGGTATTGGGATAGAGGTTCCTCCGGTCTTTGCAGAATGTGCGAAGTAAATGAGGAGCTAGAGACGGTGGAACATATCATATGTCACTGTCCATGTCTACAACTAAGTAGGCAGAAATGGTTAGGCAGTCGATTCCTTGACGAATTGGACAGTATATCGACAATAGAGCTCGATAGACTAATAGGATTCGTCATGGGAATAGGCTGGCTAAGAGGGGGTCGTTGGCTTAGAGCGAGCGACCGGGGGCGGTAGTACTTTTCCTTTTCTGATTCTTTCTATTCTCTTCTATACTTTTCTTGGTCTCAGCTTTTTTCTCTATCATTTTCCTTCCTGTTCTTTTCTATATCTCATCTGTAGTTTCTTTCTAGCTTCTTTCTATGTTTTTTATGAAGGGACTCACAATGGACCTTTAGGTCTCCGAGTGGATGCACAAGCACTCTTATGAGTTCTGGGCAACCCTTCCCTACCTATAATTTGTGAATTGTTTTCAAAATTTTCTTCGTTAAAAAAATGCTATTTCGCAAATCAACAATTTATCTCCTATTCCAACTATTATTGTTATACCTGAAACTCTCTGGTCCGTCAACTGGCCAAAAAGAGCATACATAAGATTATTGTCCCTGAATATATTTTTGAAGTTATTGTAAATTCTGCTATAATTAGGGAATTTATCGATACAATGAAAACGTCCGTATTAATAAAGCTCCTATAAAATCAAAAAACTGATTATGCCTTCCAATTTTGATATAATATATCAAAACGTTAATGGATTGAATACAAAGCTTTCTAAGACGTATCCTAATTAAAAAGTATCTTAATAGCAGCACTCACAGAAACATCCAAATTTCCAAATATTTAGACGTGATCGCCTTGATAAACTTGGTGATGGAGTCCTAATAGCAGTATTATGTCTTTTCCCTGCTGAAGAAATAAAATTTGAAAACATTTCGGACATTGAATTACTTATAATTGTGATTAAGATTGGTTTTAAAACACTATACATAAGTTGCTCATATATTCCTCCAAATTCCGGTCTTAACGTATATGATCATCTGGTGGAAAATGAAATCTGCTTGGTGGCTTCAATTTACCATCCGTATCATGGTTGTCGTTACCTGACACAGACTTCCTAATTCCTATTTTTTAAATTAATCTATACCAACTAAATCACATCAAAAATATAAACAACTGAACACTTAATTCTGTGTTTGTGAATAATCCCTTTTTGTTTGATATTACTAGACAAGATTCTTTAGGTTTACCAGAGGATCGCTACCATCCAACAATTGGTATAATGGCGTCATTTTCTCAAGTTAATAAAGCGTCAAAATTGACTTCTACATACTGATACAAGAACGCGAATTTTAATAAACTGAATGAATTATTATCAAATGTCAACTTTTATGAAGTTTTATGTTTTAACAATGACGGCAGTAATTTTGATTATATATTATAAAGTTTTTACAATATCATCTCCACATTTATATCTGAGTCTGCTGCAATAAATAAAAGTATAACGCATTGTCGCTCACCCTGGACTCCCCACATTAAGATGGCTGAAAAATCTTAAAAGTCGTCTTTTCAAACAATATAAAATAACCCAGAATCCACATTAAGATGGCTGAAAAATCTTAAAATTCGTCTTTTCAAACAATATAAAATAACCCAAAATCCAACCATGCAACTTGATTGCAAGAAGTAAATTTAATGTGGAAAATAAAAGATGCTACCAATATTAGGAGAAATCCTTAAGTCGTTTATAAATTCGTTAACTGAAAATATATCTTTCTTCATTAGATGTAATTTGAAGCCACACTTCATAAAAAGAGTTAACTGTTGCAAATTGGCAAATTTTTGGTAAAAAGTTCTTTAATTTTTGGTAAAAAGATCTTTAAATTTTCTATTTATATTATATTTATTGTTAGTTCAGTTATCCTGTCATTATTATTTATTATTTGGAACTCAGTTCACAAATTGGAGATTTTTTTATTTTGTTCACATTTATCGTTCGTCAGATAAAAGACGCTTACAAACGATTTTCAACTCCCTAACGTTTCTGAAAACGCATTCTGTTTGTTAATCCTTGTTTAAAAATTCAGAACATATATTTGATCAACTGAAAATTTTTATATGAAATAGGTAAAAGTCTTCTATAAAAAAATTAAACTTGATTTCTTCTTAGGACTGATCTCTGTAAACGTATATATTTTCTTAAAGAAGTTTTTATTTAGAGAGTGAGCTTTTTTAATAAAAATAGTGAATGAGACACAGAAAATTAGCAAACATTTTAGAAACGTTCATGTCATATGTGACGAGGCCATATATTTGTTCCTGAAGGTCTGTGGGACTCTGCACAGTGGGGCAGAATCTAAATTTTTTGGAAATAAATCTGTAACTTCTGATCGGCTGGTTGGATTTTCATGAAATTTAGTACAGGAATAGCAGAGGAGTGCACAATGTTAAGTTTTAAGGGGGCACTACAAAGCAACTCAGGGGCGGAGCTAAGGGGGCTCAAAGTTAGCTACCTCTGACATAAAAAATTTTTAATCATTTGCCAAATTTTTGTTTCTCGTCCGATTCTTAAAGTCATCTCTGTGAAGTTACCTTTCAGAAAAGTACAGAATTATTATATATTGCTAAAGAAAATTTTATTTTAGATAAAAAAGAGTGTAATACTTTTTCGGCTAAAAAACACAAAAAGTCGTCTTTTTTGCAATTTTGAAATTCAAAATCGTTTATTTTTGGACTCGGTAAAGATATCGACTTCAAATTTTTTTTATTCAATAGATAGTTTTGTCCTTTAACTAGTTAAAAAAAAACTGGACCAAGAACATGCAAAATTATGGTGCTTAAAAATTCAAACGCAAATAACCCGAAAACTATAAGAGATAAATAGGACATGTAAGCATGTTTTTTATAGGTCTTATCAGGACCTTCAACACTGTATAAGAATATTTGAAATCGGACGAGAAACAAAAATTTGGCAAGCGATTAAAAATTTTTTATGTCAGAGCTACTTAACTTTGAGCCCCCTTAGCCCCCCTTCCAAACATAACATTTTACGCTATTCTGCTACGCCTATACCAAATTTCATGAAAATCCAACCGGCCGATTAGAAGTTACAGATTTATTTCCAAAAAATTTCGATTCTGTCCCACTGTGCTCTGTTGTGAGAATTTTATTTTACAGATAAAATTTAAAATTTTCAATGATAATATCCTTAACTAAAATGTAAAAGGGCCAATCAACACTTCCTAAAATTTTACAGGAGAGATAAACACTTAATATGTAAGTTTTCAATAAAAAACAATTTTGATACAAAATCTATGAAAATCTATTAAGTTCTGCACAAGTGAAAATTTTTCAATCGAATGGACACGATGTGACAGTGTAAATATACTTTTTAAATGATCTAGTGCATGTCCTATGCTTAATTGAGTAGCTCATTTTGTTATATTTTTGGAATTTCCAATACACAAGTAACACCTGAAGTTATACACAAAAAACTATTTTTTAAATTCTTAAAAAGTAACAAAAAATTTTTGTTCCTTCTAAAGTATATACATACAGAAAAGCCAAAAGCGTTTGCGTGAAAAATTAAGTAAAATATTTCTTAACGAAAAGTAGTATTTAACAAACAGGATTTGATAAAGCGTAAAGTTCCTTTCGGAGAACGTAATATCTTTCTGCAAAATATGTACATCGATTCAGTAGTTTCACGACATGTCGTCACAAATATGTATTATGGCAAATAAATAAATAAAAAAGTGGAGGTGCGTGTCATTTAATGAAAAGGTCGTATCAGCATAAGTTACTTCTGCACTGTATGTGTATATGAACCGATTCAGTGGTTGAGTAAAAAAAAAAGATTAGAAAAAGACATAAAGCAGGTCAATAAGCCATAGTTCATTCCAAATTTGCCAAAATTTATGTGCACTAAACCAGTAGTGGTGGTTGATACAAAAAAATGTGCAAAATCATGATAAATAATTTCTTACAAAAAGTGGGCGTAAAAATGGGGCGTGGTATCCATTATATAGGACTTAAAGGTCTTAGTTCCTTTTGCACTACATGTGTGTCAAGTTTCATCTGAATCCATTCTGGAGATAGGTAGGCATAAAAAGGGGTGTGGTATCCAATAAATAAATTGTGTAAGATATAGTTCATTCAGAACGTACAAATCAATGCATGCAAATGTTTTGGAAGTCTAAAGTTGAAATATTCAAAAAAATCCTAAAAATAGAGGTTTTACCTTATCGAAACCAAAACGCCGCGTTTTCATAAAACATCTAGTGCTATTAGCACATTTCAAAACTATTCTAAGTTTTTAATATTTATCAAAGTACAATGAAAAAATAAAATTTTAATTTTATTTTTTGCCCGATTTCATAAATAGCAGCAAATTTTTATTGATGAAAATCTTAAAAAAATTATGGATAAACATAAACATACTTTAAGATATTTTGCTGAAAAATCAAATGTATATATATATATATATATATATATATATATATATATATATATATATATATATATATATATATAAGAGACTGTTTGTTTGTTATTCTTTAACGGAAAAACTACTGGACCGATTTATATCAAATTTGGCACACAGATATTTCGTTCCCCAGAATTAACTTTGGACTATACCATATCACGATCGGACGCCACGTCCTTTTTTGTGAAAATTATAGTTTGCCTAATTTATTTTATTTTTGACTGAATCGATTCACATTAAATTTGTCATATATATAGCTCAGAAATAACATAAATTAATAAGATCTATTTTTTTGATGCAACGCCCCTTTTTACGTCCACTTTTTGTAACAAATTATTTTACCCTAATTTTGCTAATTTTATGACTCAAGTACTGAATCGCTTCAAATGAAATTTGACACACTTCTGAATGAACTATAGCTTATACAATGTATTTATTGGATACCACACCAATTTATATGCTTACTTTTTCTAATAAATTATTTGACTTAATTTTTCTCTTTTTTTGACCCTTCCCCTGAATGGATTCACAATCCATTTTGAACACATGTAGTGCAGAACGAACTAAGGCTTACAAAGCCTATTTAATGGGTTCCACGCCCTTTTTTACGACCACTTTTTGTAACAAATTATTTAACATGATTTTGCATATTTTTTGTACTATGGCTTATATGACCTGTTTTATATAATCCTTTTTTACGCCCACCTTTCGAAATTAATATATATATATATATATATATATATTTTACTTTTCTAATTTTTTTTTACCCAGCTACTGAATATATTACCGAAGTAACTTATGCTGATACGTCCTTTTCATTAAATTAAACTAAATGTCATGCACCTTTTTCCGCCCACTTTTGTAAAAAAGTTTTGTGATTTATTTACCATAATACAAAAAAGTTAACAAAGCCTTTATTCAAGTACTTTTTTTTATACTTTTTTGTAACTTAAAACAATTATTCTTAATTGCTGAGTAATATCAGCCTTTATGCAGTGAATTCATTTTGCCCAAAAATTAAAGATAATAATATTTAGCCAAATAAATGCTGACAACATACATGTCTGCATTTGTTTGTACACTTTTTTCAAAAGGTTTAGTTCATCATGGCTTGATAATAATAAGTTTGTTTTAAACAAGTCTTCATAGAACACAACTCGGTAAAATTAAGTAAAAACCTCATAAAATTTAATAAATAAAATAAAATAAAAGAAAATAAATTGTTCTGTTTATTTTTATAAGGAAGAATGCTAATCTAAAAATTAGTAAGTTATATGTGAAAACTATAATAAAAATTCTTTTCTTACTTTTTAAAAACTTAAAAAAAGTTTTTTGTGGATAACTTCAAGTGTTACTTGTGTATTGGAAATTCCAAAAAATAGCAAAATGATCTACTCAATTAAGCCTATGACATAGACTATATCATATAAAAAGTATATTTACACTCTCACATCGTGTACATTGGAAAAAAATCATTTAAAAAATTTTAATTTTGTAGCAAAATATTTTTTAATTGAAAACTAACTTATTAAGTTTTTTATCTTTCTTGTAATATGCCGTTTATACCAAAACAAAAACTAATTGGGTTTTGAAAAATAAAATTTCAAAAACTACATCGTTTATATACCTTATTTCTTACCAATGTAGTTTTTGTTGACATTGCTATTTCTACGATCGGAGAATACATAGTTTCAATATTAAAACATATTTTAACAATTTTTAATAAATTATTTATTGTAATAATTTCACACATAAAACAAATAATTTCTATAAATTTGGAATTTTATTTTTTTCTTTATATATAAAAGCTACGGTTCCAAAATTTGCTAAACAGGATGTATATTATAGATAGTTATTTTTGTGGTTTTTATTTGGTTTTCAATAAAAACCAGTTAAAAATGGTTTTTGATTTGTATGGAAAATCAAACAAATTTTTGTTTTTGTTTGGTGTAAATGGCATATCAAATTTATTGCTTTTTAGTTGAATATATCATTCATTGGAAATAAATCAGTAGATCTTATTAACATAAAGATTCTCACAATAGATCCTTCAGGAACGGACTTCTCGCATTTGACGTGAACGTTTCTAAGACGTTTGCTAGTTTTCTACCTCTCATCCGATTTCACTATTTTTATTAGAAAAGCTTAATAGTTCCTTCTTTACTAAATAAAAACTTCTTTAAGAAAATATAAATATTTTATACGTTTATAAAGATCATCCTAAAGAAGAAATCAAGTTTAATTGTTAATAGAAGCGAGTCCAGATTCCTCGATTTTTATCTATTTCGTATCAAAATTTTAAAAATATCCCTTAAGTTCTAAAATTTGAAGGCAAAGATTAACAAACAGAATACGTTCTCAGAGACGGTACGGAGTTAAAAATCGTTTGTAAGCGTCTTTTATCTGACGAACGATAAATGTGAGCAAAATAAAAAAATCTTCAATTTGGGAATTAAATTTCAAATAATAAATAGGTTAGGTTATACTGGCAGCCTTAGCTCACTTGGGTCCAGATTGAAGTTCCATTGTGTTACCATGAAGATGTCTCTGCATCAAGGCCTAATATTTCCGACCGACTGGTTCCTCGAACCATTTTGTAGTTCCGACAAAAGAATTGATCTAGAATAGTTCAACTTTATAGAGACAAGATTTATCTTTTAATCTTATTAGACCAAATAGCCGTTGATACTGGTCATTAAAGGTCGGGAAATGACAGAAAAGGTGTTCGGTAGTCTTTTCTTCTTTCTGGTCTTTGCAACTACTGCAAAAGTCATTGTAATGGAGTCCTAGCCTTTTACTATGTGTGCCAATGGGCCAGTAACCTGCAGTGACACCAATAAGGTTTCTTAGATGAGGTTTTGACTGCTTTAACAACTGTATTGTTCGCTGGTCCTCCATCAAGGGTCAGATTTTCATTGTCTCTACATAAGTCCATCAAGAAGATTTGGTCCATCTTTTTATAGCTTCAAGATGAAATTTGCGTAATATTAGCTGCTTAAATGTTAATGAGGGAGCCCTGATATTATCTGTGTAACCATTTTGGTTACCGGCCTCGCAGTTGCAACTAATGTCCCTATGTCTTGGAACCCATGTAATGTTAACCAACGAATGTCTCGCGATCTCCTCCAGACACAACCGTCATTCACGGACAATTTTGGATGTGGTGTACACACCTGACAGAGATCTTATGGCCGCTTTGTTTTCAGTAGAAATACGAATATCCCTGTTTGATATTCCGTCATATTGTATCCATTGCGCGACAATCTTGATGGCCATAATTTCAGCCTGAATAACGCTACAGTAATCGGGTAGCCCGTGAGAAAATTTTATGTCCAGTTGGACAGAGAATATGCCAATTCCGACCCTATCAACTGTTTTCGAACCATCCGTGAAGATTTGAATTACTTCCTCTGTTATGTGAAGACTGTTGTTGTAGTATGTTCTTTTCGGTATGTGCACCATAAACCCAGGATCGAAAAAAATTGTTCGATATATATCACCGAGAATGTTTACATGAAATAGTATTCAGATTCCAATTTAGTTTACTATCTGAAATAAGTTCCAAATATTTGGCTTCATTAGATAGTGACAGTGATACGCCGTTAATCTCCGGAGCAATAAATTTCGGAATTTTATATCTTCTAGTAAAGAGTTTTCTGTTTTGGTTTGGTTAACTCCCAGTCCACATCCCTGGCTCCATTTCACTAGCAACGTTTTTGCAGCAGGTCTTTTCCATGGTTTTATGTAGAGTATTATTATTAAGATAGTATATGCCTAATTTTTAATTAAACTAAGCCATTTGATGTAGTTCCCAAAGAAGACTATCACTAAAATAGTTCTCTTGATACGCAGTATTCTAAAATCATATTCATCACAGCTAATTAGTTTGACAAAAAAATATTTCCACCAAGTGTTAAGACTTCCGTTGTAAGATACTCTGTAAAGTATCTCTTCATGTATCTCTTTCCATATCAACTACGAAACTTGATAGGAAAGTATATCAGACAACGTTTAACCTTTTTAGAATCATAGGTTATGCAATATAATATCTGGGATGAGTACTTAAAACCATGTTTTCAAGTCAAAATCCGAAAATTTGTTTTTTGTTTTGTACATGTGAGTCCGTATGGTCGTAAAGAAGTATATTTTTAATTCAATTATGCAATTAGATAGAAAGTTATTCCTACTATTTGCTTTTAACGTTATGGCGCTTTAAATTTAGGCTTTGGTTCTAAGCAGGGATGATAAATTGTTTACAATTCTATTTTTTTTTTTTTTTTTTTTTTGTACAATCCTGTTGTAAAAAATACAGCAGTACTTCAGTGATTAATTTAGTACAATTACAAAAGTTTGCTTTCTCAATAATATTCTTGATTGGATTAACAAACATTTTCGAATAGTAATTGAAATTTGCTTAAATGCAGCTAAATTTATGCATAAAAGTTAGAATCATTTAGATATTCTCAGACCTGAATGTTATGACTTTTGAAGAAAGTTTTTGATATGTATTTACTAAATCAACACCGAAATTTTTTTGGAAAGTACAAAAACGTATGTTTTGCTTTCCATTACTAAATATAAATATGTTAATTTGTATGTAAGCTTTTCTTTGTCACATTTAGCAGAGAAAGCTCACGCCTTAGTATGTTGCACTACCGTAAACGCAAAATAAACTTTGTCATTATAAGGGAAAAAATAACATGCAGCTATGTTTTTACTATAATTAAAACATTTGCTTTTCTTTCAGCATTGAAAAGAGCGCTTTCATGTCATTCGTAAGGGAATGTTGGAGCGATATTTTACTTTTCTTTCTTTCTACTTTACTTACTTCGTTCGAAGCTTCATTTCTTACTGGGTTTTTACTTCACAACTTTTGGTGAAACTCTTAGAACTATCTAAAAAAATCAAACTCATATAATTCTGAATATTATTATTTGCTTTGGATTGGGTATTTTTTTAAGAATCCAATACAAATATTCTTTCTGTTGTCTTCATTTAACACTCTTATCGATTTTGAAACTCGCGGTATGATCAAACGTAACCTTTTTAAAACATTTCATGTCCAACATTAACGATATCTATTAATTTGAAAATTTGTTTAAGAATTCAGGGGATATTTCCGAAAGATATTGTATTATACGAAATATATATATAAATTACAAATTTTTATTAAATTTAGTACAATAAGGAAAATCGAATTTATCATCTCTGGTTCTAAGCGATAACCACTGATCGGAAATATAAGTATGATAGATTTTAATATATATCGAATAACCCGGGAAATATATATACAGTTAAATCTCCCATAGGCGGACAGCGATCGTCACGCTGATATTGTCCGGCAGCTAAGGGAGAATTCAGAACTTCATTTACGATACTTATCAAATCCTACGGATACAAAAGTTAATATAAAAATAACAAAGTTGCCGTTGTTGCACTTACTTTACTAAATTTGCACAAAAACTACTCAATTATTGAATACTATAAAATTTTTTAGCAACAACAATTAAATTTTGTCTTAAATAAGAAACAGGATGGTATAAATTCAATATATTTTACATGACATTTTAAGACTGTGTCACATTGGCAACCTTAACTAACATTATCTTCGAAAAAGCAAACCAGCTGACTGCTAAAGAGAAAAAGTAAATCACGAATATTGGTAAACAAAGGAAAACAATAAAAAAAAAGAAGCAGTATCCTTAGAAATTTGTTAATATTTATGTTTTTGTGTAAATAAAACCTAATTTTATTACAAAAATAAATAGAAAACACATCATACAAAATACTAAATAACATTTAAAGTAAATTCTCTGCAAATAGCATAGATAAAATAGGCAAGTGATTTTAAATCGTCAGTCATTTAGCTGACCGGTTTCAATTCGAGTAATTTCAATATTTTTTTGTTTGAAAGTCGTCTGCTTACAGTTCGCTTTTTCTCCTTCGTTTTTAATTGCTGTAGATGAAGGAGATGTACAAAAAGATACAATGTTTCTTAATCCAAGAAAATTATATTAAAAAAATGGCTCATTCTCGGGATTTGATGGAGGGAAACGAATTTTTGCATATGAGTCGTTTATTTTGAAAGTGCCCATTTATCTTTAAATTGAGATATTTAATTTTGAATTTTTATTTGTTATTTTTAAATAAAAAAGTTAGTTATTTTAAGTTATAACATTAGGTAAATAAAAAAAAAATATTTATGAATGAGATTTTTTTTGATGTCTTCTTCCAAATGCTGCAAAAAGTAGCATAAGATGTTGAATCGTTTCCAAGAAATTGAGAAAAATAGCACGTGCAGTTACTTCAGGTATATCACAAAAGTATTTGTGCATTTTAATTTTTTGTATTTGAAGATACTAAAAAAAGGTGGTGGTCAAATTTTGGTGAAATTAAGCGAAGTTTCATTATATATGTATGTCTTGTAAAAAAGGAATTTGGAATAATTTTTCTTATATGATTTCCTAAAAATAAATTTTTTTAATTGAAAATATAAATGGATTTTGTTATGTCTTCAAAAATATTTTTTCTGTAAAGTTTCAAAACTTTTAACATCCCAAATAGTGTACATTAGATAATTATTGGTTAATTATTTTCTTAAAAATTAAAAATCTTCAAAATTAATCCCATTTTACTGAAGTATTGGTCCCCATATTTTATCAAAACTTTTATTGTGTTTTTGTGTTGCTATTAGGTGTTATAAAATTGGAGATTTACATACCGGCTACAAAAAAAAAAAAAAAAAAAAACAATTGGAGCCACAATACCAAACGTGACATGAGGTATTTTTTGAGTTACATAACCATAAGTCTTTCAAGCTAACGGCGCACTATAAAAAGGTAAAAACATCCGAAAAAGTTAACCTTCCTGTTAATATTACTTGCAATGAGTGCAGGTAATATTAAAAAATAATATGGCTATGTAACTAGAGAACTGTGTTGAAGTCTACAAATTTATCAATGGCTATATATCGGGAAGGTACTTCTTAATATTTTGAAATAATTTTAAAATGGGCTTAATATTTTAGATATTTTATTTTTAATGGAGCAATGCCCCATAATAAACCTTTCAAATATGACATTTTAATAAAAAAAATCTTGTAAGCAACTTAATAAAAAAAATCATATTAGCATTTAAAGAAGAATACTAGGCGTGCTCTTCCAACATCCATTAAATAAACAATTTGACTAAATATTGGATTTAAATATTTAACTCCAAATTGGGAAAAATAAATCAGTGAAAATTTAACAGTGATACTTATGACCTATTATTAACAAAAATTTCAACAATTTCTATTTTTTTTTATTTTGTTTGGCATCTTCAAATACAAAGATGATAAAAATTGTAATGCTTTTGTGGAGTAAATTCGGTGACTTTTCGTACTACAAGTGCGGATCAATAAGTCCGTGACTTTTCGAACTTCCCTCGTAGTTATATGAAAAACAACACCATCAAGTACCACCTGTTAATAGACTACTGTCAAATTTTGAGCAAGTGTCGTCATTTATTTTGCGTAAAAAATAGGATTTTTCGAGGTCCTTTAAATAGGCATTTGTTTGGTCAATAATTTCATCGTTGGAGCTGAATCTCTTTCCACCGAGCCATTTCTTTAGGTTTGGAAATATAAAGTAGTCACCAGGGGCTAAATCCGGAGAATATGGCGGATGAGGTACCAATTCGTAGCCCAATTCATAGAGAGCCATTGAGACTGCACACGTGTGCACCCGTGCATTATCCTGATGAAAAAAGAACCTTTTTCTTGGCCATATGGGGTCGTTTTCTTTTTAAATCCGCATTAAATCGGTCTAATAAGTTGGCATAATATTCGCCGTTTATTGTTTTTCTCTTTTGAAGATAATAGATGTGGATTATCCCGCGTGCATCCCAAAAAACTGTTGCCATCAACTTATTGGCCGACAAACTTACCTTGGCTTTCTTCGGAGCAGTTTCATTCGGAGAAACCCATTGTTTAGACTGCTGCTTGGTCTCCGGAGTACAGTAATGGATCCATGTTTCATCCTCAGTTACAAAACGCCGCGAAAACTCATTCGGATTGCGGTTGAACAACTCCAAACAATCCTTTGAAGTTGTTACACGTTTACGTTTATGGTCAATTGAGATCAAACGCGGCACCCATCTTGAAAACAACTATCTTAAAAGCAGCTGATCATTTAAAATCGAAACCACACTGCCATATGAAATGTCTATGGCATCAGCAATCTCACGCACTTTTACTCTTCCGTCGGCCAACACCATATCGTGGATTTTTTCGACATTTTCGGGTGTACTGACCTCAATTGGCCGTCCAGAACGTTCAGCGTCATTTGTACTTGTGCGACCACAACGAAAGTCAGTAAACCACTTTTTTTAACCATACCATAGTATTTTCCGAACTTTTCCTTGGTTTGATTGACGGTATTTTTTTCGCAAAAAATAATGTTTAATGAGCACTCGAAATTCACTTTTTTCCATTTTTAGAAAAATTCACGAGGTTGTATGTTTTGAACAGCTGTTAAATGCAAAGTAAATGACGACACTTGCTCAAAATTTGACAGTCTATTAACAGGCGCTACTTGATGGGAAGTTCGAAAAGTCACGGACTTATTGATCTGCCCTCGTATTTCTTGAATTTCTTGGAAACAAGAAAATATTTTTGTTTGCATTATGAAGGTAATATATAAATAAATACAATTCAATTAACAAATGTAAGAATTATTTTTTAAATCATTTAATAAGCCCCTTTTTATAAAAAATTAAAAAAAAAACAAATTTAGTCAGGCATCCTATGTGCCCTAGGACCTCAAATGGACTTCTTAAATTTTGTATAAAACTTCAATTTACGTGTGCAGAAGTTAAATCGCTAATAACGATGATAGTTTTACATAGGGAGTACTTATTGAAAAATCTTTATCCAGTTAACTGTTTTTTCTATTTACCCTTTTTCAATAATATAAAATCGGATGAAAATATTGACCTATACATTTAACAAACTGGACTAAGATTTTACAAAATTGAGATAGTTGAAATTTCAAATGCAAATAACTATTTTGAGCCCAATAGCTCCGTTTCTGAGGCGTCCGTAGGTTATTTCTTCAAAACTTGAAATTTTACACTCCTCTGCTACGGCTATGTGAAATTTTATGTATCTAACTAGCCGATTAGAAGTTACAGATTTATTTCCAAAAACATTCCGATTCTGTCTCACTGTGGAGTGTAAGATTTGACCAATCTAGCTGGATAAAAGTCGGTTTTTACACCAACTATCAAAAAAGGTAGGAGATATATTTGTCATTCGGTTTGTAACATATATAAATATAAATATATATATATATATATATATATATATATATATATATAGTATATATGAAATTCTGTGGAGTGTAATATGTGGTCAATCTATCTGGACAAAAGTCGGTATTTACACCAACCATCCAAAAAGGTAGGAGGTATATTTGTCATTCGGTCATAGCCGATCTAGCTATGTCCGTCCGTCTGTCTGTTGAAAGCAGGATAAAGCTCGTCGTGGAACACCTAGGGATATAAACTTTGAATCAAATATTTCTCTCATATAAGGTTTGTTTGGTAAATAAACAAATGCTAGAAAAACTTTGTGTCGTAACTGCAGTTCATACTTTTCCGCCGATATATCTTAAATCATACTCGACAGCGAAATTTTATACAAATAGTGAGAAGGTTAATATAAATACGCAAACCAAAAATTAACGTACTCTTGTAGTTCTTTATTTTAAATTATAGTGGTCAAAAACTGATGATTTTGTTTATATAGATTCCGCCAAGCCGAATATAACATTCTAGTTGCTTCAGTTTCAATTCTAGTAAATATTATAATCAAATTTGATAGAGGGTATCTTACTGCTTAGGAAAATATAAAAAGTTTGTCTAATTTATTAATAGTAAAAATAAAACGGTGCTTCAAAATCGAATAACTGCTTAAAATTACCTGTGTTTAAATTGATATGACAATTTTTTTTTTTTTTTTTTTTTTTTTTTTTGTAAAGTGTAGTTTCTCCTCTTTGAATACCAGACAAGTGTCTTTTTACACCGTTGAAAATAATTGAAGTACTACATGATTAAACAAATAAATTTCTCCAAGGTATAACTTTTTGGGTCCATCTCTAAATTAGTTTCAAATTAAAGGCTAAGGTATCCACTTAAATGTACGTATTGAATTGTTTGCTGAAACTTGCCGATTTTATAAAAAATCTGTGATGGGTGACATAATCTCACAACGTGAACTAGATCAACTCGATGGAGATTATCCTTAGTCCTGAAGAGGTTTTTGAATTTTAGGTTATGTTTTTATCAAGAGTATACGCTGGGCGTATACTCCCATTTTTTAAATTTTTATGATTTTGAATTAATCCACGCCTATAAAAAAATGTTCCAGTTTTTGACCTAAACCTCAGTAGTCTTGCAATTCTTTATACCAAAATTCATAGGTATGTCTCCAGTTCATAGGTATGTCTCCAATACTTTCCAAGATATTTGATTATATCTCAGCACTGATATCTTCCGTTCACAACTAAAGAACGTTTATGTTTGTGCATATGTAAATGGGCAAAAACACATAACTTTTAAAAGTCCGAAATTTTTTTTTACAGGGGTTTAAATCATTCAAACCATTAATTTTGACTGAACATTTTTTTTTATAACTTAAATACGGTTCCTTTTTTTAAATTGATTACGACACATAATGGGACCAAACGCAATATTTTTGGTGATAAATCTGTATCTCCTAAACTTCTGGTCAGATCGAATTGAAATGTAAGGAAGAGTTTTAGACCTAGGCTTCCACAAAAATCTTGTAGTCGCCCTGTTATAACATGAAATAAGCTACAAGGTGCCAAAGTTGACTACCACGAATATGTAAAAATTTAAAAAAATCGTAACTTATACAAATCAAGTCCGATTTTAAAGGTTTTTATATTGCTGTAAAGTGCTTGGCAAGATAAAAAAAATAAGCTTACTCACCTAAGTTATCTTCTACAGTTAAAAAGATATTTACGCTTGAATTTTGAATTTTTGATTTTTTTCATCGACTTTTTTTAAAATTGTCGATTTTTAAATTTTATTTTTAAAATTGTATCTTGTAATATATTAAAAAATAATATGCTAAAAATTTTTGGATTATCTCAATTCTTCTAGATGTGAAAAATGTTTAATATACGAAAAAAATCCGTGCATGCTTTTAGGCTTATAACATTTGATTTGGTGAAAAAAGTAATTCCGTTAACTTGTCTACATTTGTTATTAAATTATGTAGAATTAAAAAAAAATCCGTATCAGAGATGCAAGTCGATTAAAAAATTTCGGCGGCTGAATATTCATATTTTTTTTTTTTTTTTTTTTTTTATTATTGAATCTTTCTTTTTGAAATTTACAATATGTATTCAAATCTTAATTCTACTTGTTTATTAGTTGTTACCAATGTAACCACTAATTGCTGTATTCAAATTTTAAAAATGTCTTCTAGCTAGGCTCAAAGTATCGGTTCTTTTTAGCCTCTGGTGACCTTCGAACTGAAGCAGACCCCGAGCGAGGTAGTTAGGGTGGGCCATTAGTTTATTGATGTAGCTAATTGAATATTTTTTAATTTCCTCCTGGATAGTGGGGACGTTGAGATCTCTATGAATAATATCATTACGTATATATCATGGGGCGCAGACAATTTGTCGTAATATTCTAGACTGTCTTCTTTGAAGCTTTTGGATATTAGATGCACATGCAGTACCCCATAATTGGATGCCATATGTCCATATTGGTTTTATGATGGACTTGTATAAGAGAATTTTGTTGTCTAAAGACAAGTTTGAGAAGCCAATGTAGTTGGGCTGCTTTAAGTATCATAGCCGTTATTTTCGCTTCAATATGACGAGACCAGGTCAAGCGTCTATCTATATGAATTTCCAAGTACTTAACATGGTTTTCTACCGGAACAGTGATGTTATTTATTTTTACAGCTGGGCACGTTTGTGTTCTGAGCGTGAAAGTTAAGTGAGCACATTTAGCCGGGTTAACCTTTATTCTCCATTTTTCATATGATATTGGTAAACTTAAAACCTAGAAAAGTATTTTGAAATATCCATCAAATCTGTACATAAAATTTTTACGTAAAATATATATTTTTTAAACAAAACCAGAATAGAACAAATAACTAACTTTTAACAGTAAAAGGACTCAGACAATTTTTATTAACTGATATACATGCTTCTGCCACAGAAATAATTATTAAAGAACACTTGAAAAAATCCACTTGTTTTAAACACTTGCACAGAAATCAGTTAAAACAAAAACTAATTCAATGTGTTGGATTAGCTCTGTCATAAAAAAGCAAATAAAAAATCGATTGAGTCAAAAAAGTTGACTTAAAATAGGCGGCGTGGCTTGTTAAATAAAATCACTAAGCGGATACCCGTCAGCCGCGCCGTTACGGTTTGCATCTCTGATCCCCACTCAACAAAAAGTCGTTTTATTATTGAAAATAATTATTTCTTTTTTTAATAAGTATTTGTTCTTTCTTTTAATAGAGATCATTTTTGGATGAATATTTTTACATAAACACATATGAATGTATAAAAATACATTCAGATTCACCATCTTTTAAGTTAGAGAAATTGGTACTATACATAACGTCAGAATTAAAATTTATCAACAGATTTTATTTGTATTAATTTATTAGTAACCATGGTAATTTCCAGCAGAGATATTTGTGCAAAATATTTGTTTACTATTGTTTATACTTGATGCATAAAAATGAAAAAAATCTTGAAAAAATATATTAGGCTCTCTTTGTGGGGAGTATGTTTAATTTGGTTCAGTATTATGAGCATATCCAGGACACTCATAACATTGGGAAAAACAAAACCTTAACAAAATGTCAAATGAAATGTTTTGTTCTTTTTCTGGAAGAGTGAAAATTCACGATCAACTTTCCGATATTGTCATTAATATATCCCCCAAATTTTTATCACTTTTAAATCTCTGTTTGACACTTATTTAAATAGGAAAAGAAAAAACTGCAGCTAGTCACGAAATATACCCAAATTAGCTAATATAGAATATTGACGATTTTGAATGAAACAAAATAATAAGCTGTCGTTAATTGCATGTAATATTGTAAATAATTTAAAAGTCGACTATTATTTAAAGTTTATTACCATAAAGTGTTTTCTAAATAAAATTTAAAAATTTTATTTTAAATTTAAAAATAAGTTTTTTTGGGTTTTTGTTGTTTTGAAAATTTATGTACATTTTGTTTTTATTTTTTTTTAATTTCTTTTTATTACTTCTATTTATTGAAAAAATATTTTTAAATGTTTCAATGCATGAGTTTTAGAAGGTTTTTAGAACAGTTTTTTTATACTTCTTATGGTACGGAAAACCAAAAGTTATATTTTAAAATAATGTTGCTTTAATAAAAAAATAGAATTTTAAATTTCTTTGTGGTTAGGCTGTATGTTTTTATATATTAAATTGCTCTTATATAATTTCAATCGGAATAAAGAAAATATTCTAACTTTGTTATTATGATGAAGGTAAATAAGATATAATAAACTTTTGACTAGAAAAGGCGTAACTTGAATTTGAAAATAATGAAAATTAAATCCTATTTTTAAAGCTAGTATTTGAAATTTTGAAATGAATAAGTATTCATTATTAAAAGGGTTTTTGTTTCCTATAAGATATATACGTATGTATATTTGGGTGTGTATTTACATAAGATATAACATTTAAATAAATGAATACAATTTCTTAAAAGAAGTTGTTTTTGTTTTCTGCAACACTGTACTATATTTTTGTAAAAATATTCATTTATCATCCTGGGGACTGCGCATGAAAAAAATCCGTGCATATAAATCTAGTTATAAAAACTAAACCAATGAACGAATTTATCAAGTTGTAAATTTAGAAGAATAAATTGACATGACATTTTCCAAAATTAGAGCTTTTATTGTATATTCGATTACGTTATTGCTGGAATAAGTCCATTTTCTTTTTAAACTCCGTTTCATTTTTTGCTGAGCTTTTAGTGTCTTTTAAGTGCTTCTTTACTAGGGCCCATTAGCTTTCAATTGGGCGAAGTTTGGTGAATTAGCCTCTTTCGGTACAAACAGAACAACATTTGTTTAATACCACTCCATTGCTTTGTTGCTTTAATAAGAAGTAGCGTTATCAGGAAAGAGAAATGCGGATACACTGTGTCTTTTCCGAAGGCACTCATTCACATACTTTCGCTTTCAGAAGCTCTCAAGAGAATTTTTTTTTTATTTATTTATTGTACTTTTGTCAAAATTCAGTCTTATTTTTTCAAGATTTGAAGAACTTAAAATCTGTTATTCACGGGGTCACATTTATGGGATACGTCACAAACGAAGCAGAATTGCATCTTTTTGGAGGTGCGCACACACAATGACCAAAAAAAGTAGGAAAATATTAAAAAAGCTAAAATTTTGGTTTCAAAGTTTGCCATCGCACAGTGGGGCCAATTACAAAAATGTTGGTAATAAATCTGTATCTATTAGACTACTGATCAGAAGGAATTGAAATGTATAAAAGAGTTGTAGATGAGGACCGAAGCTTACAGAAAAATCATCTTGTAATCAGGGTGTAAAATTTGGTTACCTCGAGTATGTAAAAGCTTCAAAAAGTCAAAACTTCTACAAATCAAGTCCGATTTTAAAGATTTATATATTTAGTTATATCTTACCGTTAAGAAGATATTTACGTTTGAATTTTTGGCTTTTTGCCTCGACTGTATTTATTTTTTCGGAGTATGTTTATGAGTGAATAATTTTTAAGAAATATTCTGTAACTTCTAATATATTCTGTAATACTCGTAGTACAATTCTTTCACTTTTTTCCCAAAGTTTTGTTAATAAAATAATTTTTTTCTTTACATATTTATAAAGCCAAGGCTTTATAAATGGTTAGTAAAGAAATTTTAATTTGATTTAGATTTGCACCGTACGTCCAGCATTGGTCAAAAATTGTGAATTTTGGAAAAAAAATCATGTTTATCGATTAAAAAAAAAATGACACGAGAGTTTTTTTTATTTAATTTGCTGCTAAATTACAAATTATATTTAGACCTATTTGGCACCAAACTGCTTCCCGCCCGTCCAAAAATGAATGAAGGAGTACAATTTTTGGCAATTTTTCAAAAAAAAAAAAAAAAAAAAAAATATATATATATATATATATATATATATTAACTATAACTCCTATATTAGCTTCTCTTCCGAAAGTCACTTTAATGTGCATAAATCACACAATGCCAAATTTTGCGGCGACCGGCCCATAATTGACCATAGCTCCCACTTCCGAGAATCACTCTAAAGTTCATAGGTAACATAATATAATGCATATAATGCTTATATAATTTGTTTTCGAAAAATGCAAAACTAAAGAGTTATAGAGCAGTACGATTTTAGTTACTTTTGAGGCCTTTCTGAAGACAAAAATCAATAGCGACTGGCCGGTTTACCTGATCGACCCAATTTTTAAACACATATTATTTTTGAGCCCTATAAGCTGACGGTGGAGCAAGCAAAATCAAAACTTTTGTAAATCCCATTGTCTAATGTATATATTATATACAAATTAAGAACATTTTGTTTAATGTGTAATGTAATATAATTTATATAATATAATCATTTAAATACAAATAAAATTAATACAAAAATTACAGAACAGGCATATTATTGTGATACATTTTCAACGGTCAACGTATAAGTTCATTAAAAATCAATGTTTTTTTATAGTAGCATATGTTAACCGTCATGAAATAGCCAGCACAGTCCTCTCGTTAGCTTATTGAGAGCTTAAGGAAAACAGTCAATAGGGGAAGGCCCAAAGAGACCCTTTTGCCCAATCTTGCAAGTTTAAAACTAAGCTAGGAATTTTGTTCTGATAGTTTTGTCGCGAAAATTTTAGCGTTTATTCAATATTACGTTATTATAGTTGCGTTCATTTACCAATAAATTGTTACCATCAAGTAACAAATTTTAATGTATTTTTGTTCGAGTACCCAAAATCCTGTAAAGATAGCTAAAATTGAGAGTAAAATGACACTATATAAACTGAGAATTTACAAAATTTACGGTACTTTTTCTTGCTCGAAGGCATAAAGTAAACAAAACAAAAAGTAAACAGGTGTAAACAATGAAAGAAAACTGTTCGAAAAATTGAAAAAAAAGTATTTTTGCATTAACATTTTATTTAAAGTGCATTAAAAAGCAACTAATGTGTTTATAACAAAAAGAAAAAATAAAGTTTTTATTCACTAAAGTGCTTATATTTCGATAAAAACTCTGTTGTTTTTTGTTTGGTGTTTCATTTTTATTTGTTTACAACCAGCTGCCGTATCTTTTTTACTGGATTAAAAAAATTTTCCGTTTGCGCACTTTTTTTTTTTTTTTTTTTTGGAGACAAAAATTTTTAATTTACTCAGTAAATACCCAATTTACTAGATTTTACTAGAAAAGTAATTATTTTATTTATATACATTAGACTGCTCCAAAGTTACCCGACTTTTGAATTTTAACTGTAATTCTCCCTTAAATCATTCTTTGGGTTATAAATAGATATTGAATAAAATATTAATGACGTTGGATCTGATATTGGTAGGAAGTGTTAATATGGGGATTTTTTTTGTTTTTGTTTTTTTTACAGTTTAAAAATAATTGATATTAAATACTTTGTTTTACAATTGAATATTAAAAAATCGTGTTGTATAAAAATTTATCAAACATGATATAAAAAGTTAACGTCGGTTAAAAATATTAAAATGTACAAAAAAGTCAAATATTCCCCCTAAAAACGCACCCTACATCAGGTCCGATGCGGCACGGATTAAAGATATCCGATTTTACTAATATCTCATAAATATCTTTTCATAACCCAAATAACAATTTTACGGGGAGTTACGGTCAAAATTCAAATGACAGGTGATTTAGGAGCAGTCTAATGTAAACGAAAATATTAAGCAAAAAACAGAAAACTACCTCAATATTTCCGGAAATTTGGGAATATGTCTATGGATTTTATTGATACGTCTTTATTAATTAAATATTTAATTCTTTTTATATAATTTCAGGAGTCAAATGCCTGAGTGCAGGACATTATTATTACAATTAAAAACATTTCACGAAATTTCCATCAGCAATATAATATGTGTACCGAAGCTAGTCCAAATCTCCAATAACCCACAACAAAGCGAAATCTTAATAAAAGCATTATTAAGCAAATTAAATTATGAATCCATTAAAAACTCATTTATGTTACATTAAAAAACAATTATTATTCATATATAATACCGTATACTATATATAAATTGTAAATCATAATAATACAATTGTTAATGCATAAGATAGTATGTGTGTGATGTCTAGATTTATATATAACACCGTGAGACAAATTTACGTTTTTTCTCGCAATTAAATGAGGCTATACAGGTATGAAACACGAATTTACATAATTGTGTGCTTAGCAATTAATTTTCTGCACATTTTTCCACAAGCATTTTTATTACATTTTATTTACACGGTATTGGGAGAAAATTTCTGAAAAATGGTTTATTTTATGGAAACGTTATTAAACAAATACATTTTTAAGTTTCCAGTTTTACTATATAGAGTCTTGATATTTTTTAGTTCAAAAACAAACTTCGAGAATTTTTATAAAAAAATTTATAAAATTTTTCCTAAAAAGGTTTCCTATATTTGACTCCTAACTTCATATTTATATTGTTTCCTTTAAGTGTAAAAATAGAAAAAAAAAACATTTTTCGGCTTTGATTCTGCCAAATTTATTTTTAATCACTTCATGACCTTAACTAAACTGTAAATTGTTAGAGCTGACCATAAAATCTTATCTCTATTATCCAGTTCAACAACATTCAGAGCCAGTTTCAAAAGTAGAGCAACAAAAAAGTAACAACGAAGAAATATTTTTTCGACTTATTTAGAATTACTGAATCGATTTAATTATGTCACCCATATGTCCGTCCATGTAAATCAGAACGCATGTTTGAAAGCTTCGTCATATTTTGCATAATCTTTACACAAAGGTTTTAGAATAACAGGATTTTGTTGTTTATAAATGTCTTAAACACGGCTATACGAGTATTTCTATAAACTCATCGCAAATACACTATTGATTTTTATAAGGATCCATAGTTCCCATATATAATGTCGTCAATGAAAATCAGAGCGTGCATGAATCCCATGCAATATAATTTTGCTCAAATAAGTTTAATTTCAGTATATAACACTAAATTTAAAATTGACCACAGTTCCTTCTCACTATTCATCTTTCGTTGATCATATTAATGTCCATTTTTAAAACGTACAAGTGTGTATTTTTTATAAATAAAAATAAAATTGACTTTTTTTTATTGTAAAATAAATTTTTTTAAGTAATTATTTTTTTTAACATTTTGTCATTAGAGATATCTGTAGTGCGATTCAGTAACTTTTAACGATTCAACAATCGTAAAACTTGTCAATAGCAATTGTTGTTTGCAGTAACGATTGTGTGATTCACTAAGTACTGTTAAACGATTGTATATAACTATTATTTCGTGTGGCAGCTCTCCACAAGGAAATGCCGAAATAATAGTAAGGTTCAAAACCAAATAAAAAAGAAAAACAAATAAATTTGAAACAAATCGAAGTTTGTTTAACAATTTTAAGAACGTAATTGATTAAATTATGTATTTGATATTGATTAAGATGTGTGTTTCTGTTAATGGTTTTCTTCAAAATGACCACTACTCCTAAAAGAAGATTCGGAAACGTAGAAGCACCATCTATAACGTGGAAGCACAGACTACAAAAAACAAAACAACGACTGAATCATTGGGTTGACTTTTCGGCTAATTTTTGTCAATATATTAACAACACAAACATTTTTGTCTTTAAGTTAACGCAAACAAATATCGTTAAAAGTGTTAGAGAATAACTAAATCGACAATTTTGTTGTTTACTAATTTTAACGATTCGATTATCGTTAAAAAAAGTTACTGAATCGCACCACTGAACAACTTTTAGTCATCAAACTTATCGTCAGAAATATTTGAAAGCTTATTCATATCACTTTTTACCACATATAAAATAAATATCAATGACAAGAAATTATTTAATAACAACTAATGATTGACAATTGCCGTGAATTCGAAAATAACATTGTAAATCTAGCATCAACACAAAACAATTGACTTTTCTACTTTTATGTTGTCCTATTTCATATATATATAGAAATTTGACAATTTGATCTGTCATCACTTATACTATCATATCTGATAGTATAAGTCATATTTTTTAACATTTGCAAAATTTTAAGGCTTGTGTTTTCACTCTTTTCAATATTAAAAAGTTTATATTGAAGGATCAGACTTATGCAGTACTTCGGTTTGTACAGTAACTTACTGCTACGTAGTTATAAAAGAGCGACTAAATCTACATATGTTAACATCTTAAAAAAATATCGTCCCAATATTTCTTAAATTTTGTGATTTGCGTTACAATATTTATGTCATCTGTAGTTAACAACAATGTATTTATTGTTTTGCCTTAAAGGTGCAGAAAATTAAAAATGAAATTTAAAAAGTATATGGTGATACTTTATGAAATGTGTTTGCAAAAAAAAAAAAAAAAAAAAAAAAAAAAAATAATTAAACTTAAATAAAATTAAATTAAACAGTTTAGACTATTTCCCATTTTTTGAACTTTCCAACATTTATATTATTCAACATGTATTTGTATTATATATTAAAATTTAATTTAAGTAAACACTTATTATTAAAAATTCCTAGACATCACACATTAAATATATGAAGAAGCTAATTTTGATAATAATCATAAAATAGTTGTAATAGTTTATTGCTTTAGAGCTTATGAAATTAATTATAAGAAATATATTGGTTATGTTTGTTTATTTCATTCCGTTTTATTTTTAAATTTGTGAATGTTACTGTAAAGGAAGTTACATTGAATCATATGCTTAAATGTTTACGAATATGCATTAGAAAAACAGCTAATTGTATAAAAACTAGGAAAAACATTTAATGTACGGACATACCGATAATATACTAATACCAAAGTAGGCTAAATTATATTATATATTATATATAAAACTTGTAAGAATATTTTGGTTATCCCAGTCCGACATTTTATTTACTCACCGAAAAAAATGTATCAAAATAATTCAAAATACCATTCCCGTTACCTTTTTATAATATTGAATCGGTTGCCTTGAAAACATCATTTATTTTATCTGGCTCATTATGAAACTCAATGTGATCCATTGATGTATAAGTAATTAGTAAAATATTTAAATATTTCGAGCCAGTAGTATTGCAATATGTACATTATTCGGACTCATAGAAGATAAAATGTTTCTCCGAAAATAACACTTATTTTACTGTTTATTGGAAGCTACATATTTCTTGCAACTCATTTCATTTATTTCATCCCGAAGCCACTTCTCACCTTTTGAGGTCAAAAAAGAATCAAGCCAATTTCAGATATCTTGTTCTGAAAAGCCAATGTCTGAGCTATACGCGGATATACCCGTTTTTAACTGATGTCATGATGGAAAATTATGGACTGGTGTCTGGTCGTATTTCTGACCGATTTTCGTTGCTCTTGATCGCACCAAAAACAGAGCAATACTTGGCCGCATTGATATTTGGCTTTGGTGCCGGTTTTATGGTATGCCGGGCTTCACACAGATTTTTGCGCTTTGAAGTACCATAAAAGATTCACTTTGCATTAATCCTAACAATTTCAGGTAGAAACGACTTCATTTTGTAGCGGTGAAGCAGCATTTCACACATGCAAATTCGGCTTTAGATATCTCTTGGTTTCAGTTCGTCTGACACCCAATTTCCGTGTTTTTTGGGTGAATCCAAGTGCTTTTAAGCATCTAAATTTTGTTGTTTAATCTAGTACTGGTAGTTCTTTTTTTCACCTGGCTGCCAATTCTTCAGCTAAAAGAAATTTCGGCGGGTCGAGAAGCTCCTTATCATGCACATCCATATCACCACCTTCAAATCGTATAAATTGACGACAAATTGTCTCAGTTAAAACATTATCCGCATAAACTTCTACTAAAATACAACGGCTTTCCGCATCGGTTTCCTTCAAATAATAATAATGAAGAACTTCCCTCAAATTGATTCAATTCAATTTGACACGAAAATCTCCATTCAAAGCTTACTAAAAACTGTGTTGTATACGTTTCTGTAGAAACCTACCGATTAGAAAAAAAAAAACTATTAACGCAATACAGCATTTTGTATGCGTTGTTTTGAGAGGATAAACGAAAATGTCCAAAGACTTAAAAAAATCTATCAAGGCTGCCTCAGAGCATCTTTTCTTATTCTTATTTTTTGCAAATAATTTATATTTTAATTTTTTTCTTTTGTGTTCTTATCAATTGGTTAATTAGCATACATAATAAACTAAGTATGTAGACATTAAATCCTCTAAAAATTTTACACTAATTATTTATAATCTGTAAATTTGAATTTATATATTTCTGCTTCGACCGTTAGAGGGTTAGGTGAATCGTTTTACCGTGCATATATAAAAACATTAAAGTATTCCGTATATAAAAAATGTTAAACTTTCTGTATTCAACTTCCTTTCAATTAAAAGCAATGAATTGAAAGGTGTTTTATTCTAGAAAACTGACAGTAAAATAATTCCTATTCTATAATAAAGGTAATACTTTCAATATTTTTATTTTTTTTATTTTTTTTATTTTTTTTTTTATTTTTTTTTTTTTTTTTTGTAAACAAAAAAAATTATAATCACACCTTAATATACAAGTAGAAGAAAGAGAGAAATTATTTCAGTGGACTTTTCCTTATTACTAAAATGTGTTCCTACTTACACCGTTTGGTATCATTTATTTCAGATTTCATCTTTATACAGACAAAAACAGTAAAATGTGCTCTTTCCAATAAAAAAATAAAATCACATTGAAAGAGAAAATTGCAAAATTTACAAACGGAATAACAATTTTATATATTGCACACCACATCTCTGGTACACCGTACAACAAAAACTTAATGCTTTAAGCAACAATAATCTTAAACAGAAATCCAAAGAGGAGTTAACTGAGGAAAATAACGTTCACACATTGCAATTTTCTTCCCAAAATTCTGAGTTCGTGGAAGAGAGAGGAAAAATGTCTGTGGGTGAACGTAAATGTAATGTCAATAGAGAAAAATAAAAATTTCGGCAAGAAAAATTACCGTGTATGAACGCACACATACATATATCCTTTCATTTTTTTATTTTTAGTTAGTTACTGTTAAGCAAATGCATTAACAATGGAAAAAGTAAAAAATAAGTGTGGTTCAATGTAACACCCATTCACTATGTTTATTTTCTTTATATTTTGAATTGTTCCGTCCAAATATACATAAGTGTATTTACTTGTTTTAACGAAAGAGTCCTTACCATAACCACGTTACAACGTTAATAGTTAATATTAATAAACCATTCACATGCATGATAGTTAACCCCGTGGAAAAACCCCAAAAAAACCGAAATAAAATATGAAACGTAATAACAGCATAATTGACATACTAAAAAATACAAAATAAAAAGCCGACATAATTGAAAAAATTAAAAATTTTCAAATAAAATAAATTTTACTTGATTTTAAATTTCCTTTTTACTAGAGAATTAGTGTAACTAAACAAGTTTGCAATCGTAAATTGCCTTGTTGTCTCTGTTTGACAGAGTTTGTGGACTATAAGTAGACATCAGCAAAATGGAATACGTATTTTCTGTGCCGCTACATACTTTATCAGAATTCGTGGTGCCTTATCCACTTAGGTTTCGTTGAAACCTAAACATGTAGCTTGAAAGGACAAAATTGGTTTTGTTTTGCCTATTCCTATCATCCATATTATGGTTCAGATAGAATTTGATATGGCTTAAAAATATAGAATATATAAATTAAAAACCAAATTCTTAAAAAATTATAATGTTTGTTCACCTACTATATACATACATATGTATGTATGCATTGTCTTAATATAGAAAAGGCTTATCTCAAGTTTTTTTAAATTAGTTTCTTGATAGTTTTCATTCAAATACACGTTGCTTAAAATAATTAAGTGGGTTATGATAGCAAATATCAAATCAATAATCGTTTTAGAACAACACTGCACAATTTAAAATTTCTTTTAATGCGTTTTTTAGATCTGACAAGCATATTTGAGTAAACAACAAATTCATTTGAAAATTTTAGATACGTCTTTTCTACATCAAGCCATCAGTATGTACATAAAACTCAAAAGTGCATTGAATCATTTACTGTTCAGATCCTTTATAAATATTCACTATCCTTTATAAAGAAATATAAATAACATTCCTCCTTATCACAATAAGGCATTTGACATAGCTCTTTATTACTTAATTTCCCCACTGGGAGTATAAATGTTTCAAGCAACCATGGTTTAAGGCAAACTAGGTAGAGCCATAGTTTTAACTATCTTTTTACACGCGCTTTCTTTTTCCTAAACCGATTTCGGCAATCTTTAAAAAGTACTGCTAAAGGCAATAAATTTTGACCATGAAAATGTTGCGAGAAAGTCAAGTAAAATTTTATATAGAAGTTAATGTTTTATACGATGACAGAAGAAGTAGTGGTAAGGACGTGAAGCAATAGTTTCAAATCATATAGAATTTTGTATTTTTGTTACATAAATCTAGTCAATTTTTTTAATAATAAGATAAGTTCAGTATTATATATTTTATTGTCAATATAACTTCTCATCCAGAAAAATTTTATAAGTTTCATTTTAGAAATTAAGTTGGCACAAACGCAAAGCTAACCGAAGGATTATGAAATCGTTTAGCCTTTAAATGTTTCATGGTTATACTCATTATCTATATATATATATATATATATATATATATATATATATATATACAACAAATTTGGATGGCACTCATTAGAAAGTGTCCAGATTCTTGTTATCACCTTCTAGAAATGTTCGAATAGCCGAAAAACTAAGCCATGCAAAGTTCTGGACTAACTGAAAAAAACTTTTGAGGTGACTCAAAGCGATATTGAAAATGGTGACATTTTTAAACTTTTTTCCTTTTCTCAATCATAAATAATTTATTTAAATTTACATTTTATTGAAATCTACAGATTATCTTCTGAAATACCCAAAAACAATAAGATTAGATAAGTAGTATGACAAAAGTTATTAAAATAAATAATAAATAAAATTACTGTAAAACAAGTAATTTTCAGTTAAATATACCCCACAAAATAATAATTCAATCAGAATTTGAGGGAGAGAAATGAAACTTGGCATTTAGTTTCATATTCACCTTTTATAGATCCTATAAATAATTTTATGATCTTTAGTTGTTGTAATAGCCAAAAATACGTAAGTGAGTTATATGGAAAACAAAATTTTTTTGTGAACTTTGATCGTGAATATTTCACGAAGATTACACGTGATATATATATTTAATTAAAGAAAAATTTTAATCGATCCCAAACTGTATTTTATCTTTTTTGAGCTATGCGAACATTTTTAGGGGGTGAGACCGAAAATTTAAAAACTTTTATTATATATATATATATATATATATATATATATATATATATATATATAACGATAGATAGATGTAGATATATATATGTATGCATATGTGTATGTTAATAAAGAAATATGAAATTATTCAATTGCACACAAAATAAAATCTCATAACTAATTTCAAAACTTCATTTTAAGAAGAAATGGTAAGTAAGCAAGCATCCGAAAACGATTTATTTTTATTTCATATAAATATCTTTACTGATTACATTTTTTCCAATTAGTTAAAAAAATTAAGGGATTTTTATTTTTAAATTTAAAATCCATCATAAAGAAAAACATAAATATCTTTTAAAATTAATATCATTATGAAACAGTTTTCAAAAGATTGTATTTTTCTTCATACTTTTGATTTTACTTATTTTTTATTTATCTCAATTTTGTATGTTTTGCTTGAATATATTTTGAACATATTTGTTATTCATAAAATTCTTGTTTAGATTTTTTTTCATACTATGAGAAAAGTTCAAAATAATTTTCAAGTTTTGTGATGAAAATTACAAAAGATTTTTTTTACTTTTTTCGCTTCGATCGAAAACAAAAAATAAAAAATAAATACAATGATGAAAACAAAAAAATCGTAACGTATTTTTATTATTTTTTAAACACAATTGAAATAAATATGAAAAGTTCATTTTTTAGTAATAAAATCGGGTAAATAAGTAAGTAATATATATATGTTATTCGATATTATGTTATACACGTTAACTCGGTGTGTATCCTTCTGATAAAAAGTAATATAAACAGCATCAAAATATATAATTAAAAAAAAGATTCAAAAGAATTTTTCTGCTATACAATGTTGCGATTCGGTTGTTATTTTTGCAAATACTTGTTACAACTGTTGAACAAATGAAAAATAATGTTATGTATATTTTTCTATTAAAATATTATATAAAATTTAAAACTATTTTCCTTGCGCCAATAACATAAACATGATTTCGTTTTCACTGAAAGGTATCTGTTAAAACATACATACATTAATTTTATTATTTAGTAATCAATAAGAACATACATAATGTTAGAGCATTAACTTGCTTACACAATATTTATTTTCAATTTATAAACTGCATACACCGCATTTTTATGTTCTGTAATTTGTTTATTAATTTTGTGTCAAATAAACCATTCATAATTAGGTCATTTGTTTTGTGCTACTTAAACATTTTTACTTCTTCATCCATTTATTATTATTTAAGCTAAGCATTTTATTATTAAGTCATTTTTATATAAAAGAAGGTAAAAAATAAAGATAATTCAGTCGTGTTTTTAGTAATCATACGTGTGTTTTACTTTAATACGGCTTCCTTCAGGTTTCAAGTGCTTGTAAGGAAAATTGTTATAAAGTTAGCGTCAATCTGAATTTATGTGTTTAGATTGAGTCACGTTAACGAAACAAACATAAACATTTGGTGACCCCGACGTGATCTAGGTTTCCCCCCACCAGCGGTAAAGGACTTAGATAGAAAATACGCAAACAAAGCAAACATTAAATGACAACAGTCAATTCAACAGGCACCAAAACATTGGTGACTGCAGCATTCAAGGACAAGAAGTCCAGTTACTAGGCACCAGAAACATTTTGGTGACCACTTCAGTCAGGACATCAGGTCCATCATCAAGACAACAAAGGCTCGTTTGTTCAGTGACGCAGTTCTAGGCGCTTGAGTACGGTAAACCCTCACAAGTGGTGAATCCTTGACAAATCAACTCAAGTTTAATCAGCTCAGAATGACGACGCTCCAGGATCTGATAACGCAACAGGAAGTGAGGGCCAGTAATATTGGAAAAGTCATTTCTATTATTAGAAAGGCCCCACTTGACCGACGATCTGAGGAGTTTTATCAGAGCAAACGTAGTGAGCTCGTTTCTCTATGGCAGGCGTTCGAAAAAACAGAAAACAGGATTCGGAGCGATGCCACGTTATCGGAACAGGATCCTTATATGGTTACGAACCTCTACAAGGCAACTGGTGAACAATATAGCTCCACCATGGAATACATTGAGACACAGATAAGGAATTTGAAGCCGTTAAGCAGCAAGCCAGTCCCAACAACAAGAGAAAAGGTCATAGAACCGATAACCACTCAGCATGACGCACAAGGGGAAGCATTGCAGGGACTAGCTAGACGGATAACTGCTCGGATGACAGCGCTGACTCGTCTATTACACGGGTTGGAGTCAATAGAAGCGGATCAGCCAAGACAGGTGTATCAGCTCAAATCCGAGACTGTAAAAGGGCTATGGACTCAAATCCAAGAGTTATACGACAGCATGTGGCAACAGGCTGACGATCCATCAAGAATGGGACTACACCAAGATCAATACGATGACTTGGAAGATTTAGTTCAACATCACCTTGTTAACCTGACAATACTAGCAGACAAATGCCATGACAGCAGACCTATTGCGCCACAAGTCGGAAGCAACATGACAATACACAGTTCGCTGCCACTCCCAAAGGTCATCATTCCTCAATTTAACGGTGACTGTCTACAGTGGCGGCAATTCTATGAACTGTTCTTAGAGATGGTGGACAAGCAGGCTCTCCCAAACGTACAGAAGATGTGGTATCTCAAAACCAACTTATCGGGGGAGGCTGGAAAACTCATAAGCCATCTAGCTCTAACAGAAGACAACTACAAAACGGCATGGACACTTCTTCAGGAGCGCTATAACAACAAAAGGATTCTGGTAGCCACGCTTGTCGAAAGGATCCTGAATCAACCGAAGGGCACGTCATCAACTGCCTCACTTAAAGCTCTGCATGATACAACAAAAGAGTGCATGTTGGCACTCAACAATCTACATATCGACACATCTACTTGGGATGCCATTCTCATTCAGGTACTCCTGAAAAAATTGGAGCACACTCTTTACATTCGGTTCATGCAATCACTATTGAACCCTAAAGAAGTGCAGACCATTAAAGAACTATTTGACTTTTTAGAGAGACAATTTGAATCGATGGAGTCAATTGGTAAAACATCAAGCACCCTTCAAAATTCAAGCAAGGCTGTTTTTTCCATAGCAGCAGATAATAGCCACTGCAAGTTATGTCACAATGGTAAACACCGCATTTATCAGTGCAAGCAATTCCTGGCAATGACAGAACCTGAACGACTCAAATGGGTACAACAGCAGAACCTGTGTGTGAACTGCTTCAAGTCGAATCATCTAGCCAAAACTTGTTCTTACGGCACCTGCAAGAAGTGTAACAACAAGCACAACACGTTACTACATATACAAAAGAGGTCCGACAGTACCTCAACACCATCAAAGAATTCGTATGCGAAGTCGCCTGCTCAAAAACACGATGGATTTCCAACCAATACAACTGCAGCCTCGTCAGCCTCAGCAGCATCAGAACCAAGCAAACAGAATTATGTGATGCTAGCCACAGCCAAGGTCATAGTCAAGGCATCAAATGGCAGTTCAACTGAATTCAGGGCCGTAATAGATTCCGGTTCTCAAGTCAACATAGTGACTGAACGGCTGATACAAAGACTGTCGCTATCAACGACAGAAGCATCGCTGTGCATTGACGGTATCGGAAGGACCCAGAAGAGGGCGCACCGCCGTGTAAACCTGCAACTGATGTCCCGGAGTCATGGCTGCTTGACCAACTTGGAAGCCTTTATATTACCAACCATAATCCCTGATCAGCCTAGTCGTATCATCGATGTCTCCACTTGGGACATCCCAAAGGACATTCACCTGGCAGACCCCAACTTCCACCTCCCGGAAAAAATAGATATCCTTCTTGGCGCTGAATTGTACTTTAGCCTGGTACGACCCGGAATAATAAAATTAAACAACAGCGGTCCTGTACTTCAAAATACGTCACTTGGCTGGATTATAGGCGGCTGAGTAAAGCAGCACACTGAACCTGGCCCATCCTCATCTTTAGCATGCGCAATCCTCAACAAGGAACTTTCACTGGAAGAAGCGATCGAACAGCTGTGGAAACTCGATGAAATAGACTCAACTGAAAGAACCATGTCTCCAGCCGAAAACCTTTGTGAGGCCGATTTCAATCAGTATGTTCAGAGTGATCCTAGCGGCCGTTTCATTGTCAGGATTCCATTTGAGGAAAATCCTACTGCATTAGGACAATCGCATCAGACAACGTACAACAGGTTCATCAGCTTGGAGAAGCGACTTCAGAAAAATGAAAAAATGCGAGATGAATACATCAAGTTTATGAGAGAATATGAACGATTGGGTCACATGGAAAAGGTCAATATCAGTGAGATCCCTAACCCAAGGTACTTCATTCCGCATCATTGTGTTCTGAGGCCAGACAGCACCTCAACAAACCTTCGAGTAGTATTTGACGCATCATCAAAGACGTCAACAGGATATTCGCTAAATGACATAATGCATACCGGTCCAACTGTCCAAAGCGAATTATTTTCTATCTTACTACGTTTTCGACTGCCAAAATTTGTTTTCACCACCGACATCGAAAAAATGTACCGGCAAATATTAATTAATCCTGACGACCATCAATATCAGCTTATCATCTGGAGAAAGGATCCTGCTTCACCAATTAACTACTACAAACTGAACACTATAACGTACGGCACCCGATCAGCTCCATACTTGGCTACCAGATGCTTAAACCAGATAGCGGAAGAAAATAACGAAAGGTACCCTCTTGGAGCTAAAATGTTAAGACAAAATTTCTATGTCGATGATGGGCTGGGTGGTTCAGGCAGTCTACACTTGGCCAAAGAAACACAACAAGAGCTCAAACTTATCTTAGCAGCACGTGGATTTCACTTAAAAAAATGGTGCTCAAATCATCCAAAACTTCTAGAAGGCATACCACATGATGACCGAATCATAAATTTGGATCTCAGTGAAGGCACTCACAAACCAATAAAAACATTGGGATTACATTGGGTTCCCCAGACAGACAATTTTTGCATCAAGGTAAATCTCACTGAGCGCACAACAGCTTCAAAACGTACGGTAACTTCAGAACTCGCAAAACTATTTGACCCTCTTGGTCTCTTAGCACCTGTCGTTGTCCAAGCAAAGATCTTCATTCAACACCTGTGGCAGAATACCTTAGACTGGGATGAACCATTGCCTCAGGAGCTTTGTATGAAGTGGAACGACTTCTGCAGTGGCTTGAAGACATTAGAAGATTTCAAAATAAAAAGACACATGTTTTATAATGAAATTCCCGTTACAACGCAACTTCATGTGTTCGCAGACGCCTCCGAAAAGGCGTTCGGCGCCGCGGCCTACATCCGTGCAACGCTAAAAAATGGAAGAGTATGTGTCCGCTTGCTATGTGCAAAATCACGAGTGGCTCCCCTAAAACAACAAACTCTACCTCGGTTAGAGCTATGTGCGGCAGTTGTCGCAGCGCAACTCGCCCATAAGGTCAATGTTGATTTGAATCGTACAAATCAACCGACATTCTTATGGACTGACTCCGAAATTGTCCTGTCTTGGATCAACTCACAGTCATCTTCGTATAAAACATTTGTTGCAAACAGAGTATCTACAATACAATCCCTTACACTAGCAGGACAGTGGCGTCATGTAAGGTCAAACGATAACCCAGCTGACATATTATCCCGCGGACTTCAGCCATCCAAGCTGCTAACAAACGCATTATGGTTCCACGGGCCAATGTTTCTTCATGGAAGCGAGTCTTTGTGGCCATCATTCTTCTCACCTCAGCCACTCAAGGCAGATCACCCTGAACTAAAAAAGGTCGTTATGGCTGCAACCTCAACACAGAACTACGATCTCATATATACAATTAATCATAAAAATTCGTTTGGACCTTGCAACGAATTACGGCATATGTTTTACGATTCACAAGGAACTTGAGAATACCTGCTCGAGATAGACCAACGCATATTTCACTTACACCGAAGGAGCTAGACGATTCTCTGCATCTGATTGTGCGCGCAATCCAATGTTCGGACTTTGCAGAAGACATAAGGCAACTACAAAGAAATCAGACAATTGATAAAAAAAATCCCACTTAATAGTCTCTCACCAATCTTGGATAAGGAAGGTGTTGTTCGAGTAGGAGGACGATTAAAAAATTCGGAGTTATAGGACACAATGCATCCCATTATCTTACCTTATAACGATTCCTTGGCAAGGCTCCTATTCATCATGCTACATAAGAACAATAAACACTGCGGCCCACAAGCTCTTTTAACCATAATGCGACAACGGTTTTGGCCAATCAAAGGAAAGATCACAGCGCGCTCAGTGGTGCAAAAATGCGTCAGATGCACTCGAGCGCGACCACAACTGCATCAACAAATCATGGGCAACTTACCACAACCCAGAGTCGTGCCTTCCCGGCCCTTTATCAACTCCGGTGTAGACTATTGTGGTCCATTCTGGATACACTACAAGATCAGGGGCAAAAAGCCAACGAAGGCTTACATAGCCGTATTTTGCTGTTTTGCCACCAAGGAAGTTCATCTAGAATTGGTGTCTGATTTGTCAACAGAGTCATTTATCGGGGCTCTGAAACGCTTTATAGCTCGCCGCGGTTACTGCCAAAATATCTTTTGTGACAATGCGACAAATTTTGTCGGTGCAAAAAATCTGCTGGAACTATCTGAAAGTATACACTCAGAGAAAGCACAAGAAGCCATCATTACTGCTTCAAGCGCTAAAGGAATACATTTTAGTTTCATCCCGCCAAGAGCACCCCACTTCGGAGGCTTATGGGAAGCCGTCGTAAAGTCTGCAAAGCATTTACTGGTACGCAGTGTGTCAACCGAATCTTTAACTTACGAAGAGTTGGAAACCATCATCATAGAAATTGAAACCATCTTAAAATCACGTCCGCTGATCCCATTATCAAACGACCCAACTTGTCTAGAAGCGCTTACTCCTGGCCATTTTCTTATCGGTGAAGCTCTTACCTCACAAGAGAATAGCAGAGCCAAAAACCTTAAGGTATCAGGCATATCACATTGGAACCTTGTCTCTCAAGTAAAACAACAGTTTTGGAAAAGATGGTCCACGGAATACTTGAGCGAGCTTCAACATCGCTATAAATGGAAATGCAAGTCCAGCAATTTTAAAACAGGAGACATGGTGATTATTAAAGACGACAACCTACCGATCATGAAATGGCCATTAGGAAGAATTATCAATGTCTATCCAGGTGACGACGGTACCGTCAGAGTTGTAGAAATAAAAACACTGAATGGCGTATTTAAGCGACCAGTCCATCGATTGGCTCCGTTGTGCTCTGAAGATGAAAAAGAACCGTTAGAACAAAAAAGGTCAAAAGACGACGAACGCAACCAGATTCCACAAAAACGCATCAAGACTCTAGATAAGCCGATATTGCTTACCTTAGTAATATCACTTCTACTCATCCCTGTAGTTTTGTGCAATAACATAGCGGTCACACAATTTCAGGAAGATCCAGGACTGTACTTTGAGGGAATGGGAACAGTAAAACTCATCACGGCAGAATGGAAATTAATGGTTTACTAAGATCTTACGCCCTTCATATCAGAAATAAAATCCTTGGCGTCAGGTTTGCAGACGCTGCAGCAACTGTGTCCCACAATAAAAAGACATTCGATGTGCAGTATTTTGTCAAACAACTTAAATCTAATCAAAAATGAATTACTCCAAGAAGAAGAACTAATCATAAAGAGACGCGTCAAAAGAGCTCCGTTTAACATTGTCGGAAACATTGCGCGATCACTATTTGGGGTTCTGGATTCCGAGTACGCCAATGAGATATCACAAACGATTAATAAAGCAAAACTAGAACACGGTCATCTGGCAAGTCTCTTGAGGAACCAAACATCGATAATTGATTCAACCATCAACATAATCAAACTAGATGAGATTAACACGCAGCAGAGGATAACTGAAATCACACAAATGATTGAGCAAAACCAGAATGAACTCTTTAAAGAATCCGCAGAAATTAGCAACTCACAACTTGTTGGATTGCTGTCAACCCATCTTACGTTAACAGCAATAACTGCAAAAAATAGAAACGGAAATCATAGCTGTTCTTACTGATGTTCATAATGGAAAAATAAGTCCGATGTTGCTCTCACCACAACAATTAAAAAACGAAATTACGACAGTTAAGGCTCATCTCCCAATGTCACACATGCTTCCGACAGAAGACGAGAACTTGATTGCACTATACCAACTCATGAACGCAAAGGGAGCTGTCACAAAAAATGAGGTAATATTTGAAGTAAAAATACCCCTTGTTGACCAGCAATCCTTGGAGCTTTTCAATATAGTGCCAATTCCAACGGTAAAAAACAAATTCCTAATTGCTATCAACCCAGACAAAGCATATCTCGCAACCAACTCACATAGAGATGAATACGTACTGTTTACGCCAGATGACATGTCTAGTTGCATAAAAGCGAAAGATGACGAATACCTGTGCCCAAACCAACAATCGAAACTTCGACGAAATAATAACAACGATCCTTGTGAGATCAGTATGTTCAATAACCAATCAACCACCAATTGCAGTATCCACAAAATACCAACTCCGATGTTTTACTCCCAACTGAAGCATAAAAATAAATGGATCTTCGCCACTACCTCTGAAATCGAGACATTAACAGTATGCGGCACGGAGACCACACTCATAGGTACCGGATTGATGGAAATAGGCCCAAACTGTGTATTAAAAAACAGTTTAATGACCATACAAGGACATTTTGTCATGTCAACCAGCATCCATACCTCACTCATAAGACAAAAACACCTCAAGTCAATCAGTAAGCCACCGGAACCAGACGGTCTGCCCACTCATGCAACACACCTCCAACAACGAATACAATTAGAACAACTAACAGCCCTACAACAACAATTGAATGAATCTACCCTAACACACTTACCTCAACTAATCAACTCAAACAGTCAACATCATTATGCAGTTAGCTACACCGCATTAATTCTGTGCACTCTGGTCATCTTGACTCTGCTAGTTTGGAAATTTCGCTCAAGACATCCTAAACCAATTCCTACACCAGCAGTCAGATCCCAACTGTCCACAATCAACATTCCTGAACCTGATTCAAGCCCCAATCACTTTTCGAACTGTGTTCAACGTGGCGGAGAGTGTTAAAACATACATACATTAATTTTATTATTTAGTAATCAATAAGAACATACATAATTTTAGAGCATTAACTTTCTTACACAATATTTATTTTCAATTTATAAACTGCATACACCGCATTTTTATGTTCTGTAATTTGTTTATTAATTTTGTGTCAAATAAACCATTCATAATTAGGTCATTTGTTTTGTGCTACTTAAACATTTTTACTTCTTCATCCATTTATTATTATTTAAGCTAAGCATTTTATTATTAAGTCATTTTTATATAAAAGAAGGTAAAAAATAAAGATAATTCAGTCGTGTTTTTAGTAATCATACGTGTGTTTTACTTTAATACGGCTTCCTTCATGTTTCAAGTGCTTGTAAGGAAAATTGTTATAAAGTTAGCGTCAATCTGAATTTATGTGTTTAAATTGAGTCACGTTAACGAAACAAACATAAACAGTATCAAAAAAGAGAATATCTTCCAATGTTAAATTCATTGGAAATTTCCAAGCTCAAAATTCACGAGAAGGAAATTATGTTGTTATCTTATTTACAATTTGCCATAAAAGCTATTAAAATTTCTATTAAAACTATAAATTTTATTGTGTAATTCCTTTCTTATAATAAATATTTGTTTTTTTTTATTTTTTCTAAAATTTTTTATTTTCATTTTTGCCATAATTTCATTCTCTTTTTTAAACTTTTTCTTGAATTTTTCGTAATGGTTTTCAAAATTAGTTTTCATTGA
>OW026523.1:32182358-32223289 GCA_932274085.1 Protocalliphora azurea | reverse complement strand
ATTATATTATATTATATTATATTATATTATATTATATTATATTATATTATATAATATTATCTTATATTATATTATATTATATTATATTATATTATATTATATTATTATGTTACGTTTTTACCTTTTAATATTGGTTGTTTATTTCCTTTAAATAAACCTGTACTTTGATTGCAAATAACAGCAGTTTAGAAGTTTAAAACTTGTAACGACTCTTTATTTTATTTAAAAATGTACAACAATAACAGTTTAAATAGTCACTTGCGTTCTAATATAAA
The DNA here is from genome assembly GCA_932274085.1 of Protocalliphora azurea. Lineage (NCBI taxonomy): Eukaryota > Metazoa > Arthropoda > Insecta > Diptera > Calliphoridae > Protocalliphora > Protocalliphora azurea. The sequence continues at coordinate 32,223,014 of OW026523.1, read as the reverse complement.
CACTCACTTAAATTACACACTTTATACAACACACTTTAATAATGTACAAGATTGTACAGCCAAGGCAGTTAATTTGTCTTTACTTAACGTCGCTTCCAATTAGACTGACTCAATGGTGTCCTCACGGCCAATTTATATACACTGTATTACCTACTAGATGCTTCTTGAAAGCTCTATTTCTTTCTACAATGTTCTTAACGGACAAACTAGAGCTTTTGATGTTAATGTTAGCAGCTTAAACATTTAGTGTTGCCATACTTAAAAACAATGGTGAAATTTTTTTATTCAATCTTGTACGTTTTGAACTGTGTTAATATTTTTGATAGCTATGTTAACTGCTGTTAACATAAACGGAAATGCCTAGAAGCATTGAGAAAGATTTAAAACAGCCGTTAAAACCGTTATATTTGAATTCAAGTACAATTTCGTAACAATATTATATTAACTTATATTATATTATATTATATTATATTATATTATATTATATTATATTATATTATATTATATTATATTCTATTATATTATATTAACTTATATTATATTATATTATATTATATTATATTATATTATATTATATTATATTATATTATATTATATTATATTATATTATATTGAGAAATCTGTAATTTTCTTGTGTAAGTTTTTGAAGCTTTATAAAAACAGACTTTTCATCCGTAGGTCAAAATTGGCTGAGTATACATTGTGTAAATATGAATCTTGCTTTTTAAATTATGTTTAGATTTCCTATTGAGATTTTCTATGCTTTATCACAATTATACTGTATGTGTTGTCTAATTCCTAGTTTTTTATCTAAGCTAATTCATAGATATTTGATACTATCCAGTAGTGTAATAAAAACTACATTAGAATATAAATGTTTTGTAGGAAAACGTTTCTACGACCTATTATATATGGAAATATAATAGCTTGTGTTTTACTAACATTAACTTTAATCTTCCATTTATCAAAGTACTGGTGGGTAAACTTTAAACTATCTTCCAAATAAGCGTTGAAATAAAAACCCTTTATTTTCTTTTTCAGATACGTTGGATAATTGAAGGTGTTAAGTTTAATCATGCCATATTGAATCGAATGCTTTTTCGATGTTAAGAAAGATAACCTAAGTGCTCTTACAATTTCTTTTATTATTTTCAAGAAATGACTCTTTTTAGTTGATGTACTGTAGAATTCTCCTTGCGGAATCCAAACCGTTGAAAGTTAATAATATTATTTTGATTGGAAAATTTTAACATTCACCTAGTTGGAAAATATCCTTCTGTTAAACATGAGCTGAAAAGTTTACTTAAATTTTCAAAAAAGTAGTCGGGCATATTTTTGAGGATAATGCTATTTATTCCATCTAAACCAGGGGCTTTATTATTTTTCAATAAAAATACAAACGATTTAACTTCAGCTAAGTACGTTAGATCTGTCAAGGATGTATCCATAGGTGAATAATTATTAAAAGTTATGGTGTGTGAATTATAAAATATTTCTGCTATTGAATTGGCCTTTTCAGTGCCAGTTTTTAAAACTTTACACGACTCAATGCTGTTTTTAAGAACTTTTGTTAGTTTCCAAAGTTTTTTAGAGCCCGGAGTCAAATTTGAAATAAATTTTGACCAGGATACATTTCGGTCTTTTTTAAGGTGTAAATTAATAGGTTTATTTAATAGCTTCAAAATATATTTTAATTGATTTTTATAGTTTAAATCCCTACACCTTTGAAATTTATGTTTGTATTTATTTCTCTGACTAATTAACATTTTAATAACATCAGAGATTTCTCGATTCCAGGATTTTTACACCCGACATTAACTATAGATATTAATTTATTACAATAAAAATCTAGATGACTTGAATTAGAAACAGGTTGATCAGTATTCTGACTCCTAATTTAATTTTTCACTAAGTTTCTGATTGCTGACCAGTCTGCACGATAATGCAAGGGAACTGAATATGTAATATTTTTAATATGACCAGAAATAATATTGGTATATAATCTGACTGTAAAACATTTGGATGTGTGTCAAGGTTTGAAAAATGGAGACATGAGTTTGTTAAAAGTACGTCTACTGTAGACGGAAGCACAGGGTTGATCATTTGGATAGTATATAGTAGCTGAATTGAAGCAGTGGCTGTAGAGCTCCTTACCGGCCGAATTACTTGATACACAATTCGGCATTCAGATCATCGAAGTTAAAAAAACAAACTCGTTCGAAAATGAAGTTAGTTTATCCAAATCTGCCTTGAAATTGGAAGTGTGTGCTGGATTATAAGCAGTACTCGTTTTAATCTTCGGTAACAACATATGCTTAATATTACCTTTTACAGTACACGCTCGGAAATTCGAACCACTTTGTTTTTAGGCCGATTCGAATTTCCGAATTATTCGAATTTCTGGACGGTTTTTTATAAAAAAATTTTGGTAAATTTGACCATAAAGATATAAAAAACTATGTTTTTTTCATTTTAGTTTATTTAACATAAAAACTATAAAAAACTTTCCATTTTCGCATATTCAGCAATATGTAAAGTTTTATTAGATACGTGTTGATAAGTGTTGGCAACAGCATCCAATATTGATTTTCTATTCGATTTAAATAGCTAATGGTAGAAGTAGTTACATTAAAGTCCAATGCTAAACGGTTCCTTGAACGCCCTTGTCAATCTTTTCCAATATTTTTAATTTGTCTTGTAAAGACAAAGTGTTTTTCTTACGTTTGTTTGGCATTTTTAGTCCACTTATTTATTTTAATAAATCTTAAACCGTATACATATACAAACACCAAAAAAACAAGATCTGTAAATCATCTATTAAAATAGGATTCCCCTTTTTACTTTGTATTTGGTTAAACTAAATTGTCAAAATTTTAGTGTTTACAATAAAAAAGAAAAAACAGCTCGGAAATTTGAATTTTGGATTCTAATTTTAGAGCGCCAAATGTAATGAAATTACTGATTCGAATTTCTGGAAATTCGAATTTCTGAGAGTTCGAATTTTTAAGCGTCTACTGTATTGCAATTATCACTCCTCCGCCATGCGTAGATCGATCCCCTCTATAAATTTTATAGCCACCAAGTTGAAATTTGTGGTACTTTTTCAAAAAAGTCTCATTTAAAATGAGAATATAATTTTTTACAAAACATATTCCAGCTGAGCAAATGCTAACTTAGTTCTTATGCCTTGTGCATTCCAGTGCATAACATGAACATTATGAATACAAATGGCTTGTTGAATCATCATACCCAAAACTCGTACCTTGTCGTACTTGTTTGCATAAGTCTTTCGTTTGTAATGTTATCGTTATTATTCCTTTCGTATCTTTTGTTTTTAGCTACCTCAGAATACAAATTACCATGAGAGCGGGAATTACGTGCATCATTTTGGGGTACTTGTCTTAGCAATTTAGGAAAATCGTGGTCGTATTGGTTAAAATACGAAACAGTTCTTCTGCTGGTCGCCCTGAATCTAGATGTTACCCGATGTCGGATCTCTAAATATCCTTGACGACTTGGGTACTTTGAGTCATCAGCACTATGGTTAACGTTCTCTAAGTTTTTTTTTATGCAGTTGTAGCACTTATAAATTACACTACCATCACTATTACCTTTGCTGAGTTTACAAACTGCATAATCGTGATTTCCGGCGCAGACTGAACACACTACAACACGATTACAATTTTTAGCACCATGTCCATACATAGCACACTTGATGCATTGTGTGGGACTTTTGTTGCCCTTTAAAGGTTTTCTCCAATACATAGAAATAATACAAAAATATCTAATTTACATAACCTCCCTTTTCGAAACATGTTGACGATCAAACTCGATAAGATAGAGCGCGTCATCTACACTAGATCTCTTTGTTTTAGGTCCTTTACTCTTACAGGTTTCAAATTGTGCGAGCTTTTGAATTTCCAAACAAAAGAAAATTAAACAAAATAGAGCGTTTTTTTTACAATTTTATTTAAAAAAAAAAATAAATTAACACTTTCTAGCAAATATTAACACGATGTTTTTATCTTGAGACAGAGACGCCAGATGATAAAGAAAAAATTCAGATGAAATCGAAAGAAAACATTTTTCTATATTTCATGAATTTTACTCATATAAGTGAATTTGTTAGTTATTTTGAAAATATATTTTTATTAATTTGCAAACTGTTGTGTAAAATGTTCTCGCTTTTTAAGGTAAAAAAATAAAAAAGGTGTATATGTGTAATTATATATATTAACATGTCAACTTTTATAATTTTTGGTTAATCGTCAACACTCAAATTTCGAGCGGCTATTTATTCCAATAATAATTTAAAAGTAATTACTAAAACGATCCAAAAAGTCTTGCTATGCTCTGCATTTTATGCCATTATTTGTATAACAAGTAGAAAATCGATACCTCAAAGTCGGATTTTATCCATCTTCGCTGGATTCGTTTGCATATGTGCCAAATTTTATTGATTTATAAAAACTATAAATCTTACTCTATGAAACAATAAAAACTGTTGCTGATAGGCTAGGTCCATATTTTAGCGAGGGTCTTTTTTAAAAAAAGTACCTGATAAATTTTTACTTTGACCGGTTATAACAGCAATGCAAGTCATAGTAGGCTGAAAAACGCATATGCGAGTATCTTTAAAAAAAATAATAATAATTAAATTAAGTTAAACAGTTATAGCGCAATAAAGATTTTGGTTACTTTTTAGACCTTTATAGTAACAAAATTCAAAAGCTATTGGCGGTTTACGCCTGAGCGATCCGATTTTTGCATCTATGGGTGGTCTATTGTATGAATGATATGTCCATTATCATAACAAAAAAAAAAAATTACAGAATAAGGTTTTTAAGTTACTCATTCAGAGACAATATCGTAATATAAATTCAGTATTGCAATATTGTTTTTTTTTTTGGGAAGTGGGCATAGTGGGATTATAAATTGAACACACATCTACAAAAATAATAATTGCTTTTGTTTTCTTAGTGTAAAACCACTGCAAGTAATGTCAAAATACTACGAACAAAAAATGAGAAAATGAAGAAGAAAAATAATAATAATAATAATAATAATAATAATAATAATAATAATAAAAGAATACAGAAAAACAATTTGAAGGTTTAGCGCGGTATGTATATGAAAAAATTGTTAATCAGTTGGGCTTACGAGGTCATTTTCTTATTACATTATGGGAAATGGGGATGAACATTTTAGCCTGGGAATTAGGGGATTTCTGAAGTATGTTGTTTAGGTTTCAGGGATTTTTGTGAAATGTGAGAATTTTTTTCTGAAAACTTTTACTAAAAGCATTCAAAATTTATCTTTTCATGTCGGTACTATTGCAGCGCCCAATAAATTTTAACAATTTCTTACCTTTCGATAAAATCTAGCTCCTGTGACTTTGTGGAATCCCTTTTTGTAAACAGCTTGGTAATCATCAGGATGGGAAAACTTAAATAGAATTCCGCTTGCTGTTTTTGTTAAACTGAAGCAACCTTTAAAGCTCATCTTTTCACATATCAATGCAGCACGTTCCATTGACAATTCATACGATGGAGTTAAGAGAAAAGCACCTTAAAATATATATGTAAATAGTTTTTTTTACAACATAAATTATAAATAATATTATGATAATTATCTTCTGCCAAATGAGCTTTCATTTTAATCGGTTAATTTGACAAATAATAATTCAAAACTTGACCAGATTATAACTGTTTAATTGCAAATTGTTCGATCGGGTGTAAACTGTTTTCAATATATCAGGTCGATTTTAAGAGAAATAAAAGGTTGTTAAAATGTAATAATGTTTACATGTCAACTTTCATAATTTTATGTTGATCGACAACACTACTATTCCGATTGATTATTTAATCGAATAACAATCTAAAAACACTCACTATAACGATAAGAAATTACGCCATACCCTGCATTTGTGTAACAAGTAAAAAATCGATACACCAAAGTCAGATTTTAGTTCATCAGCGAACATAATATATTGCAAATTTTATTGATTTATAAAAACTACAAATCTGTAACGTGGAAATAGTACACTCATCATTACTACTTTTCTGTACATATTTCTTAATATAATAATTTGTGAAATTATTACCATTTTCCCTTTTCTTTACTATTTTATTTATGTATTTTTAATTATTTTCATTTTCCATACTAATATATTGAATACTTTATTAGTAATAGGTAATTGCGTTGAGCGCCCCTACTGTAAATACTACATACATACACACACATGTATAACAACTGCTTTAGTTGTTCCGTTGATGTTGCTTGATAGCCAACAAGCATTATAATTATCATTTAGTTGATACATGACTAAGTATAAGTAAACAAATTTTGGTTACAGTTGGGGCGATTCAAACAAGACAAGAACACGCCATATAAGTCTCGGAGATTATTTTATATAATTGGATCCGATTAGATTTTGCGAAAGTAAAATTTAATCGTATTTCCCACGAGTGGCCTCGTACTGCTCTTACCACTTAACCCGAACCAGTTTGACAACTACTACTATAAGCCGAATAACTTAACCGAGCGTACTATAAGCGGAATAACCGAGCCCAGCCTATTACAATCCGAATAACGGAGCCGAGCTGAATAACCGAACCAAGTCTATTATAAGCTGAATAACCGAAGCAAACATACTCTAAGCCGAAGAACCGAAATATGCCTAGTTGAAGAAGAAACAATTGAAGACAACATTTATTAAGCCGATGGTATCCGAATTGAAGTTTTGTATTTTAAATATTTTTGAACTATTCAATAAAGAAAATATTATTTTAACCCCCCAGAAAGGGTAAATCAAACGTCTTATTGCTTAAGGTTTGTGGATCCGTAAGTAGACCCTATAGGAGACTAAGTTACCTCAGCCGACGACAAAAACGTTATAAATCTTAATCTATAAAAGAATAAAACGCGTTGTTGGTACTGCGAAACAACTCCCAAATGAAGTAAGTCACAAAAAAATTTAATTACTTCCAAAGGTTGTAAATGAAATAATTCCCAGCAATTGGGACTTTTATCATAATACTAGCTATTTCTACCCGGCGTTGCCCGATATGTCCGTTATATATTAAAAAACATGAAAATAAAACCTAATTTAAGCTCATGTTACGACTTTTATCTGTCATACTTATATTTTCGATCAGTGGTTATCAGAATCAGATTTTCCTTATGGTACTAAATTTAATAAAAAAATTTTACTCTTTAGGCCGTAATTGTACTAAAATTGTAATAACTTCATTTGTAGAAATCTTTAAAATATGGTTTGATCTAAATACAGCATCTTTCGGAAATTTCCTTTGAGTTCTTAAATAAATTTTCAAATTAATAGATATCGTTTATGTTGGACATGAAAAGTTTTAAAAATGTTACGTTTGACCATACCGCAGGTTTCAAAATCGACAAATGAAGACTTAACGGAAATAATACTTGCATCGTATTCTTAAAAAATGCCTAAGCTAAAGCAAATAATATTCAGATTTGAATGAGGTAGATTTAAAAGAAAGTTCTAAAAGTTTCACCAAAGTTTGTGAAGTAAAAACGCAATAAGAAGTGAGGCTTCGAACGAAACAAGTAAAATAATAAAAATAAATACATTCACTTACGAATGGCATGCATTTTGTATGGAGAGTTTCCTGTTAGAAGCAAATTTTTGACACGAAACGCGTTCTTTTTAATGCTGAAAAAGAAGAAAATATTTTCGGTATAGTAAATACGTAGATGCATATTATTTTATCCCTTACAATGGCAAACTTATTCGTTTACTCTAGCGTATGGTAGTAAGGCTTATTTCGAAGCGTGTGCCTTCTTTGCTAAAGGTAAAGAAAGCTTATATACAAATTAAAATTTTTCATATTGAGTAATGGAAAGCGAAATATAAGCCATTGCATTTTCAAAAAATGTCCTAGTTGAACTTAATAAACGCATATCAAAAACTTGTTCAAAAGTTATAACATTCAGGTCTGAGAATGTCTAAATGTTTCTAATTTTTTTGCACAAATTTAACTGCATTTAAACAAATTTTAATTACTATTCCAAAATGTTTGTTAATCCAACCGATAATTTTATTAAGACTTAAACATAGTTTTAAGTACTCATCCTAAATAATAAAAATTATTATTTTGACCTGCATAAACTATAATTCTTAAAATGTTAAACTTTGTCTGATGTACTTTTCTATCAAGTTTCGTATTTGAGATGGAAAAAGGAATTAGTATCTACAGAGTATCTTACAATGAAAGTTTTAACATTGGTAGAAATATATATATTTTTTTATGAAACTAATTTGCTGCCATGAATATGATATTATATTATTGCTTATCAAGAGAACTATTTTTGTTATAGTCTTCTTCAAAATGGCTTATTTTAATTAAAAATTAGATGAATGCAATCTAATCTAAGAATTGTACCACTATATATCATTTGCCTGTTGATCAATCTCCAGTAAGGGTGGATAATGTGACTAACAAATATTTCTTCAAATGTAGTGATTCTAATCTGAATCCTGAACCCAGTACTTCAAATAGAGAACATCAAGGATTTGAGATAAAATATGTCGCTAAGCATTTTATATTTACAATTGGATTTTCCCTAAAAATTTTTAGGTCAACACATATACAGAAAAACGGTATTAAGGAAAGTGCCATCCCAAAACTTTAGCTGACTACTGTACTTAAAAAGAAGAGTTACCTATTATTGGAAATATATCTTTCTTAGATGCAATTTTAAGCCATATTTCATAAAAATTAACTGTTACAAATTGGCAAATTTTTTTTTAAAAAGTTAGTTTTAGGAGTAACTAACTTTTGTATTTGTCATATATTCTTTGTTAGTTCAGTTATATTATCATTTTTTAATTTTGCTCACATTTATCGTTCGTCACATAAAACACGGCTACAAACAATTACAGAATATAAGAATATGAGGATTAACAAACATATTCTGTCCTAGCTTCGAAATTTTTGAACATATGGGATAAAGTCAAAATTTTGATATAAAATATGTAAACACCAAAAGGATATCGACTGGCTTCTATTAAAAAATTAAACTTTACCCCTTCTTAAGACTGATCGCTATAAAAAAATGAAATATTTATATTTTCTTATAGAAGTTTTTATTTAGTAGAGAATGAGCTATTAAGCTTTTTTTTAATAAAAATAGTAAAATCGGATGAGAAACAGAAAATTAGCAAACGTTTTAAAAACATTCATGTCAAATTTGAGATGTCATATATACGTTTCTGTTGTGAGAATTTTTATATTAATAAGATTTACAGATTTATTTTCAATGAATATATCGTCAAATAAAATGCAAAAGGGCCAGTCAACACTTCTTAAAATTTTGTAGGAGAGAAAAAAAAACTTAAGTTAATTTTCAACATAGAACGATTTTCTTATGAAATCTATGAAATTCTATTAAGTTAACTCTTTCATTGTAAGTGAAAATCTTTTAAATGATTTTGTGTATGGATACGATGTGACAGTGAAAATATACTTTTCTAAATGACCTTGTGTATGTAGGCCTAACTGAGTGGCTTATTTGAACTTATCCACAAAAAACTTTTTTTAAATTCGTAGAAAGTAACAAACGAATTTCATTCCTTCTAAAGTATATACATACATATAAGCCAAAAGCTATTTGAATTAAAGCACAGATTGTGTGAAAAATTAAGTAAAATATTTCTTTACAAAAAGTAGGCTTAAAAAGCAGGTTCCTTTCGGAAAACGTAATATCTTTGTACCAAATATGTACATCAATAGTTTTCACGTGATGTCGTCATAAATATGTATTAAGGCAAATAAATCACAAAACTTTACGTGAAAAAGTGGGCGGAAAAGGTGCGTGGCATTTAATGAAAAGGACGTATCAGCCTATGTTACTTCCGTACTATATATGTATATGATACAATGGTTGAGTAAAAAAATTAGAAAAGTTATGTACATATATAATTAATTTCAAAAAGAGGGCTTAAGAAGAGATTATATAAAGCAGGTCATATAAGCCATAGTTCATTCCGAATTTTATTTGTGCCAAATTTTATGTGCACCGATTCAATGATAGTTAAGACAAAAATATGTAAAATTATGTTAAATAATTTATTACAAAAAGTTGGCGTAAAAAGAGGGCGTAGCATCCATTAAATAGGGTTTATTGGCCTATGTTCCTTCTGCACTATATGTGTGCCAAATTTCATGTGAATCCATTGAAGAGATGGTCAAAAAAAGAGAAAAGTTAAGTCAAATAATTTGTTAGAAGAACTAGGCGTAAAAATGGGGCGTGGTACCCAATAAATAAATAATCTATACTTCAGTTATAGGACTGTACGAGTGCCAAATTTCATGTGAAGCAATTTAGTACATGAGTCAAAAAATTAGCAAAGTTTGGAAAAATAAATTATTATAAAAAAGTGGACAAAAAAAGAGGCATCAAAAAGACAGGTTTCATTAGTCAATGTTATTTTTGAACTATATGTATGCCATACATGAGTCAAAAATGAAATAAAACTAAAAATATAATTTACAAAAAAAAAATATGTTTGTGAAAAGTGGAGTGGCATCGGATTATGATCTTTTATTATTTTATTATTATGATTATGAGCCTTTAGCTCCTTCTGGGGAACGAAATATCTGTGTGCCAAATTTCATGTAAATTGGTCCAGTAGTTGTGACGTGAAAGAATAAAAAATATACAAATAAATCAACAAGCAAACAAACAGTCTATTTTATATGTAGGATATAATATAGAATATAAGAGCCACATTATGAGAAAGCCCTTTTGTATGCATAACGGTCCTTCAGCCAGGTGAAATCACTTTTTCCTCTGTGATAGCATAGGCTTCGCCAAAAAAAGCTTTTCCGTATAGCTGGACGAAGGAATTTCTCCTCTGTGGTATTTAAAACACCGGCTTCGCAAAGTAAAGTTTTTCTGCATAGCCGGTTTACTTAGCGAAGTCGATGTTTTAAATATAACTTTTCTTGGCGATATTTTTTTCTTTTGATTCAGATTTTTTGAAATATAATTGTTACAAATAAAACTTTATTAAAACTTTACTATTTCTTCTTTTTGTTTCAAATTCCACACTTCACATGCTTACCCTTATAGCGATCTTTACTGAATGACTTCTATTTAAAGCTAAAATCCTTATGGCAATGTATTTTGCTTTGGTACTTTTTATTTGTCGGTCAGATTTAAGAACTCCCAATGATATTAATTTACTTAAATAAATAAATAATAAAAATTAAATGTCATGAACCTTTTTCCGCCCACTTTTGTACTTAAAGTTGTGACTTATTTGCCATAATACATATTTGTGACGACTGAACCGATACACATACATATTTGCAGAAAGATGTTACGTTCTCCTAAAAGAACCTGCTTTTTTAAGCACACTTTCTGTAAAGAAATATTTTACTTAATTTTTCACACAATCTGTGCTTTAATTCACATAGCTTTTGGCTTACCTGTATGTAAGAATTTAAAAAATTTAAAAAAAGTTTGTTTATAGATAACTTCCGATGTTTATTGTTTATTGGAAATTCTAAAAATAGGAAAATGAGCTACTCAATTAGGCCTTCGACCTACACTAGGTCATTTAAAAAGTACATTTTAACTGTCATGTCGTGTCCATTTGCAAAAAATCATTTAAAAAATGTTCACTAGCACTGAAAGAATTAACTTAATAGATTTTCGTGGATTTTGTAATACATATCTAAAACGGTAGTAGCTTATGCTGATACGTCCTTTTTATTAAATGTTATGCCCCTTTTTCCGGCCACTTTTGTACTTAAAGTTTTGTGAATTATTTGCATTAATACATAATTGTAACGACATCACGTGAAAACAACTGAAACGATGCACATACATATTTGCAGAAACTTGTTACGTTCTCCGAAAGGAACCTGTTTTTTTAATCATAATTTTTGTAAAGAAATATTTTACTTAATTTTTCACACAATCTGTGCTTTAATTCACATAGCTTTTGGCTTATCTTTTGAAGAATAAAAATTCTTTTGACTTTTTAAGAATATTAAAAAAGTTTTTTTGTAGATAACTTTAGATGTTTATTGTTTATTGGAAATTCTAAAAATATCAAAATGAGCTACCCAGTTAGGCCTATGACATACACTAGGTCATTTTAAAAGTATATTTTCACTGTCACATCGTGTCCATTTGCAAAAAATCATTTACAAGAATTAACTTAATTGATTTGTATAGATTTTGTAACAAAATCGTTCTTTATTGAAAACTATCTAATGAAGAAGCTTCTTTTCTTGTTGGGTTTTAAGTTCACAACCTATGGAGCTTTTGAAACTTTTAGAACTTTCTTTTAAAACATACTCACACACATCTGAATATTATTATTTGATATTAGATATTTTTTAAGAACCCGATACAAGTATTCTTTCTGTTAAGCCTTCATTTAACACTCTCATCAATTTTGAATCTTGCGGTATGGTCAAACGTAACCTTTTTAAATCTTTTTATGTCCAACTTGAACGACATCTCATAATTTGAAAATTTGTTTAAGAACTCAAGGGAAATTTCCGAAATATAATGTATTTAGATCAAAACATATTTTAAAGATATTGAAGAAAAATATTGGTAATTGTTTCATATTTTTGATGGGAGTTATTTCACAGTACCACCGTTGCTGACAGGCTATGTCCATATTGTAACGAGAGCTTTTTTAGAAAAGTGTGTGCAAGGACTTTTTTTACTTTGATCGATTATAACACCACGATTGATCATAGTAGGCTAAAAAATTACATGATAAAAATTATTCTTTTTATACAACTTTTTATCGAAAAACGTGAAATTAAGGAGTTATAGCGTATTAAAGATTTTATTTACTTTACACCCGATCGAATCAATGTTTTTGCACATATTATTTTTTTAGATTTATCTACCAGAAAATACCGTTGGAGCAAGCAAAATGAAAGCTTTTCTAAAACCAATACATTTCATGTATGTTCCCGTATACGGATTTATGTAAATTTATGTTTTTTCTTAACTGTTTTATGACAAAAAAAAAAAAATAATGTGTTTTTATTATTTTTTTAATTTTAATTAACTTTATAATTAATTCCAATTTCCTTGAAAATATATTGTCTAAGAATTTAATTTTTTCCAATTTCGAGTGAACTTTTATTAATGCAGAATTTTTCTTTATTGTCCAATAAAGTTTTATAGAAATTAAAAAAAAAAAAAAATAAATAAAAAAAATAATATATATATATATATATATATATATATATATATATATATATATTGGTTAGAAGCGTTCGCTAACTAATATGGAATAGGCAAAATTACTGTAATAACTCTCGAGATATCTGCAAACAATAAGTGTATTTTTTTTATCTGCGATACTTTACACCAGTGGATTAGAGAAGTAAACGATTTGTTTCTTATTTTGTTTCTTATTTTGAAAAGTATTTACGAAAGAGGGACATTTGAATTATTTTTTCTCCAAATTATATTTTTCGGAAGCTAACCCAAGAAATTATTTCACCTTCGATTTTAAAACATTACAAATTCAATTGTACAATATTTTTTGCATACACGCATATATCACACCAAAATATATCGGAATTTCAAAAATAGTAACTGGTTTTTTCAAAATTCCAACTACTCCAACTATTCGAAAACCAATTTCTCCAAAAAGTCGAATAATCGATCACCCTAATATTACCACTAAATGTTGGTAGGTAGTTACAATTAAAAAATATTTTTATTATGAAAATTTTAATTTATTAGGCTAAAATAACGAAACATGAAGCAATTTGATGCTTCTAGAGAAAATGTAATTGTGTTTACAAAATAATGTTTATTTATTTTTTGACATTTTTAAAACTAAAAAAAAATAATTTTATAATAAATTTCGAAATAAAAATAAATATTTCTTTTCATGGTGGATATACGAGTAAGTTCATTGTTATTAAGAAAATGTCGCTTAATTATACTTATATTTATTTTTATCTTTAGGTGGTGTGTGATTATTCCTTTTCTAGCAAGTTACAAGTTGCTAACACAATATTTTCCTTGAAAAGTTAGTTACTATTTTCATCTTGGAATAGTATATTTTAGACAGATTTTCCATTAGCTGTTTAGTATGAGTAGTAATGCCGTATTAGAAAGTGTGTGTTTATATATATATTTAGTGTGAAGATGCATTTCAGAAAAGTATAAAATTATTTTATGTTCTTCATGTAAATTATATACATATAAGAAAGAGTGTAGACACTTCTTCGACCAAAAAACACAAAAAATTATCATATTTGCAATTTTCAATTTCAAAATGTTTTATTTTTGGATTCGAAAGAGACATCGTAGAAACTTTTTAGGGTTCACGAAGAGATCGACTTTAAAAGCACTCAAATTTATCCAAAAGCATCAATTTATTACGGACGATGAAAAGCGGCCCCACTATGATAATCTAAAGCCCGGCCAAATAGGAAAGTCGATACCATGATACCCATACAAATTTCTGTATTTAATCTATTATGCGCTGCTAAAACAGGGTGAAACGGAATTAATGCATATACCAGTATATTTCCTTGGAGACCCTGCAAAAATTTTTTTTACTCATTTTGCATTAGTATGCGCTGCTAAAACAGGGTGAAACTATCACGAGAGACCTGTGCTAAACACAATTGATCAGTATGAAAAGAACTTGGAACAAAAAATTGCCAGAATATGCGATCAGACACGAGGTCCATGACATTCCCTCATAACCATGTTGCGCGACCAGTTATAAGTGGTTGGGAAGTTGTTTTTTTTTTTTGTTAAAAAGGATGAGAATTAATGCATATACCAATATATTTCCTTGGAGACCCTGCAAACATCTTTTTTACTCATTTTGCATTATTAAAGAGTACAAATATGTTTGGGGGTCCGCGGGAAAATTAAAAATTCCTGAAAGGGTCCGCGAAGTGAGTTATCGTGGGAGAACTGCGATAGATTATTTTGTTCTTTAACTAATTGGGTAAACATTTTATAAAATCGACAAAAATATTGAACTATATATTGAAAAAACTGCACCAAGATTTTGTAAAATTGATATAGTTGAAATTTCATATGGAAATAACTTTAAAACAATAAGAGGTAAATACCACATGCAAGGATGTTTTTAATAGGTCTTATCGAATCTTATATAGTTACTTTTTCATGATAATAACATAACATTTGCATTACATAGAAGTAGTTTGGTAACCACTTATTCATAAGCCGGTATGTAATTACTTATTTATGTTCAGATAATGGTTTTAATTGATTTTTTAATTTAGTTTACAAAGTCATATATTTAAAAAAGGAATAAATACACGAAAATGAAAAATTTGCAAATGAATTCATTTTTATTCTAAAATAGCTTCCAAAATATTACATTTTTGGTTATTGTTGTTATTGAAATTAAAATTTTAAAAGAATTTAAAAAATATTTGTTAGAAAGAACTGTTTCCCAGCAAAAAAACGAGCAAGTGCTTCCAAAAAAAGAAATTTTCACCACCACAAAATAGAACTAGATGCATATTTTGCACTTTTTTGAAAGTTAATAAAAATTAATTCCAAAAAAGTGAAAATAAATGTATTTTTAGCAGGGAAAAAGGTGAATAATTTCTAAGAAAATAAAAATTTCACAAATTGAATAGAATTTTTATTATCTAGTAACAAAACTAAAACCATATTTTTATTAAAACAGTTTTAAATATAGTTTTAAGAGAAGTACTTCAAAAGCAATAAACAAAAAGCATGAGAGAAGAACGTTCTACCAAAGACAACCATGGGTTAAAGATAAAAGTTCTGCAGTTCTTTTTCAGCACTAAGTAGTAGCTCTTTTTCTTTTTTGCTGGGTTCTTATATCTTGAAATTACATTAGTTATTTGTAACCTAAAAAGTAACTAGTTTTTACCAATAATAACTTCAGTAATACTCAGCGTGACAAGATGTAAAAAAAATATTAAGCTAAATCATGTAAAACAATTATCTAGAAATGTTAAAAAACATAATGCTAAATTAATAAAGGACTTTTTCGTGTTAATTTTTCATAATGTAGACCTTATCAATCTTATGCAAAGAAACTTAACACATCTCTACTAAACATTATTAAGCAAAATTCTTTAAAGTTGTATGCAAAAACGATTATTAACTTAAATATAACAAAGTTAATTTGAATATTTTAAAGTAGGGATGAACCTACATTAAACGTACCTTAAGCAACATTATGATTAATTCCCATTTTTTGTTTATATTTTGCAAAGATTTATCGCCCCTATTCCAGTCTTCTATATCTTCTATCTTCTTTGGATCGCTATTTTTATTCATTATAGGTGCGATTTTTTTCCTAAACAAATATTTAGAGGAAAAAACTAAAAAATATCCATAAAATTATATAAAAGATAACAAAAATATAACATTCAATCAAAGCAAATAAACAAAAATGGTTATTCGAATAAATTTTTTATCCGTTACCGAAAATTAATCATATTTATTTTTTTAACTTCTATAATTTTTTTTATTATTGTATTTTTACTAAGTAATAATAATAATAATAATAATAATAAAAATAATAATAATAATAATAATAATAATACTAATAATAATAGTAATAATAATAATAATAATATGACAATAAATATGAATAACCGAATGAACTAATATTCGGTAGTGTACACCTTTAACTATAAAAAAAGAAATTAAATGCAAGTGTTGCCGTTATAAAAATCAAAAACTTTATACGTTAAAGCAGTGTTTTCGTATACATTTTCATAACAAAGGTTTGTTAATTTCAAAGTGTTGTAACTAATGCGTACTTGAAGGCAAAATTAAGCAATTTTTTGGCATACGACTGTATGTAATTATAAAAACAGAACAGAACGTAAATATAAGAATAAGAAAAAGTCATCCAATCAGGGTTGTCAGATTTTTTTTGAGCCTCTGTCGCCAAATTGCTAATCAGAAATCGCAAAAAATATTATATCGAAATATTATAGAGACAACGCTTGGGAATTTAAATAATTTTTTCACTTCTTTTTATTAGCGAAATATAAAGGTTTTATTATTTTTTTGTCATAATTTTATTATTTAAATATACAATTGTATATATTTCGGACATTTTTCAACATATATTGGATTTTAAGGTACCATTGGAAAGGTCTATTCTGATACTATTGAATATTACAGATAATCAACCCTTTGAAAGCAATATGATAAATTTTATACATTAGGTTCCCAAAAGGTTAAATCAGAATATTTTTCAAATAAGTTTTATTCAAGTATTTACTATACTTAAATATGAATCAATTTAAGAAAAATATAATAAATTCTTTTAAAACCGCAGTCATAATCGAATAAAAGAAAGTCTTTGAAGTTCTTGTAAAATTTATTTTTCCAGCAAAAAACGAGCAAGTGATTCCAAAAAAAAGAACTTTTTAACCACTTCAAAAGTAGAACTAAGAGCACTTTTTTTGGAAGTTAATAAAAATTACCTTCAAAAAAGTGAAAATAAATGTATTTTTAGCAGGAAAAAAGGAAAATATTTCTAAAAAAATAAAAATTTCATAATTCGAAAACTATTTTTATTATCCATTAACAAAGCTAAAACCATATTTTTATTGAAAAAAGTATAGTCTTAAGAGAAGAGCTTCAAAAGCAATGAACAAGAAACATAAAAGAAGAACATCCTGCCAATGATAACAACGGGTTAAAAAAAGAACTTCTGCAGCTCTTTTCCGGCACTAAGTACTTCCTTCTAATGGCAACATAATGTTAAAATCATGACCTTTTCAGTTCTTTTTCTACTGGATTCTTAACCATTTATTTGCCACACAAATTAACTTAGTCTATTATGGACCGGTGATCCCAAAATATTACTTTGGTTACTAAAGGGTTAATGAATACATATATCGACAGTAGTGAATAACACCATTCCAATGATGCTTTGAAATCTGAATTACGATGGAAAATGTTCGAAATATTCAAACTTCATTTCACGAGAATGAAAACTAATATAAGCAAACTTTTTGCTGGTTACGTATTAGGTGACATGTTTGATACATGCATATTGAAATTTTATTTATTTTTTTTTTTATTTTTTTAAGTTAAAAACTGTGTACACAGTTTATTGAAAACCATATTTTTGGAGGTATTTTAAAAATGGTCCAGCTCACGTGAACGAAATAATTGAACCGAAATATATTTGGGATTAGTTAATCATATATTACTTTTGCAACATTTTTAAAACATTTTTGCTTTCATACAAATCGATGCACTTTAACATACATTTTAGGATAACAGCTTTAAAAATTTATTGAATTTTATTTAAAAAATAATAATTCTAACATTGTATAACAACATTTGTTCTCTTAAACTTATAAATTATTTCAAGGAATTTATTTATGAACGTTTTCGTTTTATTGTGACTGACAAAATCATTAAGAATATCTTACTACATTTTAAAGATCAAACATTTATAAGATAAGTATTGTAAAGTCTATTTTTATGGAATTTCTCACTCTAATTGGAGCTATTTATAAATTAAGACCCTTTGTTTTTTTAGAAAATAGTGGATTGGTAGTGAAAAACGTAATCGTTTTTCTCCCCAAATGCCTATTTTATAAAATTTTTAAAATTAGCCAAATAAATTGCCACCTTGTTTACAAATTGCCAAGAAATTCTCCATGTCGCCAAACGGAAAAATTAGTCGCCAAACGTAATTAAAAATCGCCAATTTTGTTGAAAATTCGTCACATCTGACAGCCTTGCATCCAATTTATATAAGAAAGACTACAATATTCTTCAGATTGCACCCAGTTCATCGTTGAATTGCGCGCGATCTAATTCAGTGATGTTACCGTGAACAGTGCCAAATAGTGTGTTCTACCACTTACGGGTACTCTTTATTAGAGATGAGTTGATGTTAAAATTAAAACATTATGTTAAAATTTTCTGTCCAAATTTCAATGTTTTCATAGTGGCATACATGCATTCATGTTAATTTCTTGTTTTCAAATTGTTTTGTTGTTACCTTTCAGGTATATGCAATAATTTCCTTGTGTGTGTTAGTAAAACATATTATGTGTGAAGCTTGATTTTTAAACATTGTTTTTAATATTAGCTTAAACAACCGTATTTAAACATCAAAAAAATTAACATCAACATGAACGGTCTACATTTACTATTAAGATGATATTAGTATTCATGTTAAATGTTTTATGTTATGTTAGGACCGCGATTTACAATTCCTGAGTATCCTAACATAACCTAAAAAAAATCCGGTGTACCGTTGTCCCATCTACTTATCCTCGATATGATTGTAATTCTTTAACTTCTTCTGTTCATGCCAGGGATGGAAAATGAAAATATTTTTCGGTATCAAAAATTAGACAGGAAAATTAGACAGGAAAAATCGTCAAAGATCAATTCCTTAAAAGCGAGCACTTCAACTTAAGTTTTGTTAAAATGTGATACATTAGTGGAACTAAGGTAGATAGTTTATGGTCGCGTTTACCCTTTACCCCTAGTCTACACGTAGGTTGTTCTCTTTTAAAATTTTGCCCTTTTTAACAATAAGAAAAGTGCAAAATAATAAATTTTGTTTTGAAAAGTCAAATAAAGAATAATAATGCGAAATAAATTAAAATTTTCGATAAAAAAAAAAAACACAATGTAACATATAAATTTCTCATGTACATGAGACAGATTTTAATGATTAGTGATTTTATATAATGGATGTCAATACTGAGCATTATCTACAATTGTTGGATATTTAAATTCATTTTTTATACGAATAAAATAAAAACTGAAAAAAGTGGCATAACCTAAAATCGTGCAATGTGGACCACACAATACTGTTTTAAATTAAAGCCTTTTAGAAGAAAATTTTCGTACACATGTGATACTTTTTTACACTAAAATATTTATTTTGAATGAATTGTTTTATGTTTGCGCATAAAAATACATTTTTTGTCGTTTTATTCAAACTAGGCTAGATATTATGGCGAATGAGCTATAATTTTTTGGTTGATTTATAAAAAACACACATTTAAATTGAATAAAAATGTACTTAGTTTTCCTTGATTTAATTTAAATTTTTGTTATTTGTAATGTGGAACGGAAATACGTATTACCCGCACATACTAGTACATATTGTTCTAAAAATAGTATCACATGTAGCACCGTTTATTAAGTGAATAGTTTTGAAGTTTCTTAGATTAATTGCATATAAAATTTGTATCTTTAAAATAAAACAATTTTAAATAGAATACTACACTTTATTCTTTATTGTGACGACACAATGAAAATGAAAAAGATAATGAATGATGATAGTCCACATTTGCCGAAGTTCCTATATATCCTTGATATTCGGAACATTTTTACTTTTACTGGAAATCGATTTACAGAACATACAAACTTATAATTCGTAATAGTGATTACATATTTAAATAATTTTCGTCTAGAATGCAATAAATTAAACAATCAAACCTACAATTGTTGCCAGATTTGACGATTTATCATCATTTTGAAGATCTTTGGTTCTAAAAATAGCCTGTTGATGATTTGACGATTTTTTCTAATATGAGATTTTTCCTTAAAAGTAAATTAGTTGACACATAAATATTAACAATTAAAATGCAAATCTTCTTAAATTAGTCAAAGTAAATAGTTCTTTTGTAGAAGATTTATGGGAGGTAATATAATATTATATTCAATTCAATTAGGTACGCCTTTATTATGAAATGGCAAATAAACACTTTAAAAAAGGCCAAAACCCTTATGACATTTTTATAAAAACTTTTAGTTTTATATTCAAGGTATTAGAAATCCTAAAATAGTAGTAACAGTTATTTAAAGATATTTTTGATGAATTGATTCAAAAATGTTTCGTATATCGTCGATGGGCTCACAAAAAGGACACCTGGGCCTTTTTTTATAACTTTTCAAGAGACAAGGTAAATAACTTATTTTTGATTTGAAAGTCATACAAAATTACATATTCATAATTTTTATGCATATATCATCAGACTTAAAAGATATTATTTGACTTTCATAATAGACCGACAATATCAAATTAATTTTATTAATTTATTTTTAATATGCTATTTATACCAAACGAAAGCTGGTAGTTTTTGTCATCATTCGGTTTCTCATTGAAAAACTTCATAAATATCTTTAAAAATATAAAAAAATTCAATTGATTTTTTGAAACTAGATATTTTCTTATATTTTGAAACATTTCATTTGTTTTATACACATAAATTGTGTATAAAATGTTGTTAAAAAATATTTTAAAAACTAAACGATGCCAAATATAAATTAAATAAAAAATAAGCAAAAGATCTATATGTCAACAAAAAATATACAGAGAAGAAAATGGAAATGTACTAGTTTATTATAAATAGAATAAATTTTTCATAAAAAAGCACATGAAACCCCAATATATGAAATATATAGGAAAGAAATTAGGAATGTACTAGTTTGAAAATTTTATCATAAATAGAACAAATTTTTCATAAAAAAGCACATGAAAAACCCAATTTTTGATGTTAACGATTTGGGCGATTTTTTTCTCAAAATTTTATGATTTTGCACAAAATTTATTTAGCAACTGCCTACAACTCATATGTTTCTATAATGTAATTTATTTTCCTTTAAAACTTATTTGATTTGTGTAATTTTTGCGAACCTGCGGTCCTTATAAAAAATTACGTAAAATACTATTATAGGTTCCTATTCGAAAATTAAATATCCTTAAAATATATTTTCATTTGAAAAGTTTATTTTTTAATCGATTGATAGTACTTCGGTACTTTGAATGTTAAAGGCCATGATTCACTATCCTATTAAGTCGTTAGATCTGTCAAAAAATATGATAGTGTGGATTTGAAATAAATATGTGTGACAGATTTTTTAACAAATCTGTCCTACTTGCTTTTGTTTTTTGAAAATTTTCATATAATAACTTTTGCTATATGATCAGATTTGCATTTTGTGGAGCAGCTAATAAGAAAACAACAATGTATGCTTTATTTGTGTGATAGTGTGGCACCGACAACACATTATCTTGTGTTTTTTTTTTTTTGAGTGGTATAGAATTCTGTCAGATTTTTCACTGACAGAATAGGATGATTATGTAGGATAGTGAATCATAACCTGAAATTGTAAAAAAAAGTACTGTCGTATCAACTTTTCCATCCCTGGTTCATGCGTAAGATTATTGTACCGGTCCACAAAGCCCATGACATCTTGCAAACTGTTCTACTTTCCATGCATGGTCAATTCTGTATTCAATATTCACTGCTTTGGTACCTTCCAGTTCATGTTAAAATAACATTTGTTTGCAAATAAAAATATTTGGTTAAAAACTAAATACTTCATCAAGTAAATATACGTCTATTTCAAAAAAAATGTATTTTTCAAAACAGGGAAAATGTATTTAGTCATTTTTAATACGGTTTTAAATTTTATTTTTTATCAAATTCTTCATAAATAATCTTTTGAGCTAAGACTCTTTTTGTTAATTTAATTACTTTTTACTGGTCTTGATATTAAAGTTACTGCTACTTTCGTAAATATCTTTATTTTTCAGACAGCAGTATAAACATTTAATTTCAATATTTGAATTTTTTCTTTATTTTGAAAAATGCTAAATATATTATTAAAAACTGGTAAATAATATGCCAAATGATAGATGAAAATTTTGAGGTTAAAGCGGAGTAAAAAATTATAAATTTACCTGCAAAAACGTTAAAATGGTCACAGTAGTAATAATTTAAAATCAATAAGTTATTGAATAGCTTGGAAGTAATTAGTTCTTATAATGACATTCTAAAATGCCTACTTGTTGTAATATGAGGTAATTGTTTCCACTAATGTCATCGTCATGTTAAAATTCAGTTAATGTATAAGTAGTGAAAAGCTATTATATTAGCTTCTTAACTTATTACATGCAAGCAAACTTTTTGCCGGGCTACAAAGAGATTTTCGGTGTTATGACTTCCAAAAGTTCTAATTTAAATTATTTAATTTAAATTTATGTTGCTTGTTTTTTTAAAGAGTACCACCATTATTATACTAGATTTCTGCTGGATGCCACACCTTTTTTACGCCCATCTTTATTGTATTTTTTACTTTATATTATTTGACCTTATGTCTAAGCTACTGAATCGATTAAAATGAAACTTGGCATATATGTATATTCTTGAACGAAGTACTGACTGAATGCCACGCCTAATTTTTTACAAAAGGGTTACTTTTCTTTTAAGTAAATAAATTTCAAAATTTATTAAAATTTTGATGACAGAGTTAAAAAAAATATCACAGTATGATAAAAGTGGTCGAAAAAGAGGCGTGGTACCAATAAAGAAAATTTTTTATATCAAATTTTATGTGAATTGTCTTAGTAGTATCAAGGAAGTGGCAAATTTGATTTTTACTGAAAGTGGGTTAAAAACTGGGCGTGGAATCCGACTTACATTTTAGCTCATAGTTTCCTTCAGAAAAATACTTGATATATGTGCTAAATTTCATTTGAACTTAAAAAAAATAATTGTTCACAAAAAGGTGGGCGTGGCATTTTTATTAAAGTTATATCCAATATTTTCTTTCAGAGGATGCACGATATATACTAAAAATTTTTTAAATCAGTTGAATAATGGGACTACTCATATATTGCAAACAATCTTATTATGAAAAGATACTCATTACAAAAGAAGTACACAAAATTTCCAAAATATAAGGGCTCATAAGAACATAATTCGAACTAACTTTGCAAAACCCTCTGGAGCTTTTATTAATCTGATGGTATAAATTAATTTCGCGTTGAAATCATAGTGTAATCATATTGCGACCAAAATTGATACGTCTACTTGTATTTATGTTATCTTTATATATGCCAAATCCACATCCCATGTTGACCTTGTTCACAAAAAACTGTACTTTCTTAAAGCTACTTTGATGAAATTTTAAAGCTAATTTGGAGCAATTTTGCACATATGGTTATTTTAATATAAGGAACCATTAGGGGATGCTGTTATTTGAACTGTGATAAAAATGAAAATACAAAGAATTTGAAAATTTTGAAGAACTTAAAAATTTGTATTGACGCAATGAGTGTGTATATCAAATTTGATTAAAATCGGAGGTGGTGAGGTCAAAAATTGCGTTTTTCTTTTTTCTTAAATTTTTTTCTCCCAATATAGTTAAGAAATTTATAAGTGTTGAAACCCTATTACCAAAGGACATTTAAATGTGGTTAGGTGAAATAATGGGCCGATCATTCCTAATTTCACTAGGCTGAACAATATTTTTTTAGTGAAATTGGCCTATTATTTCACCTAACCCCATTTAAATGTCCTTTGGTAATAGGGTTTCAACACTTATAAATTAAAAACGCAATTTTTGACCTCACCACCTCTGAATTTAAACAAATTTGGTATACACACTCATTGCGTCAATACAAAATTTTAAGTTCTTAAAAATTTTCAAATTCTTTGTAGTTTCATTTTTATCGCAGTTCAAATAACAGCATCCCCTCATGGTCCCACAATTTAAGGAACGTTTTAAAGAACAATTATAAAAATGGAAGATATGAATTTCTAAATATCCTTGATACAAGGATATTGATATTGATTTTATTACCCTTTTCTTTTCAAAAAAATTATTAGAAATGTATATATGTATATTTATTTCTTTGATAAAATGCAACTTCAACAATTTCATTGTCGTTCTGTAGAATATTGCTTAAATACTCGTATTTATGTATTTAATTCTAAAATTTGATTTAAGTTTCACAATTTCACATATTTTAAGCTGAAATTGTATAAATTTGTTGTTATATTTGCTATACACAATTAAATCTTAACATACATGCAATGCACAGAGTGGTTTCACGAACAGATTTCCGGCAGAAAGTCCAGTATTAAAGGTTCGAATTTTGCGAAACTAAATATCGCATTCAATAGCTAATAATGTGCTGAACTTTACCCGAAACTTTTTTTGTTTGTTTTTGGTATGCCACTTTTTGAACTATGGAGTACATTCAAAGTCAAAGTTTTTTCAAACATTATCTTACTTTTTTAAACAACTAGAATATGGCATGAATTTTAAATATAGATATTACAAATATTGTAAAATCATAAATTATGGATATCTTAAAATTGTTTATTAATTAGACAATGATAACTAACTAAATCAAAATATGTAAATTTTATGTTTCAAGATGTATAAGTAGTATAAGCCATAGGATGGAGAACATAAATTCATATGCAGGTTATAGGCAGAATTCCAAGGACAATAAAATTGTTCTGCTCTAGCCTACCCTGCTGAACAATATTTTTAATTTTCTAACTTAGCTTCACAAAAAATATATAATTTTTAATGAAATTTTAATACATATTTCCGTACAAATTATTGTAAATTAATTGATCGATATTGGATTTTAATTTTATATTAGTCACAAAATTAAGTGTCATAATTTTCACTTTAATAGAAAGTAAAAACGTATATCTGTAAAACATTTTTATCACGATTTTCATGAAATTCACTTGGGAAGGAAGATGTGTGTCAAATTTCATTAAAATATCTTGCAAATTGTAAACTGTAGTTTGATCAAAACGTTTATATTAATAACAGTTGGATGGACGAACTGATGGACATCGCTAAATAGTACTAAATTAAATACATGAAGGTGGCTAAATAGCATTGTGCTTTATAAGCATTATTGAAAATGCCATAA
This sequence comes from Protocalliphora azurea, assembly GCA_932274085.1. Taxonomy (NCBI): domain Eukaryota; kingdom Metazoa; phylum Arthropoda; class Insecta; order Diptera; family Calliphoridae; genus Protocalliphora; species Protocalliphora azurea. Next base: position 32,197,273 of record OW026523.1, on the reverse strand, counting down.
AACTGCGCATCTTAAAATGATACAAGTTATAATTTAAACAAGTAGTTCGTTTTGGCCGAATCTATATACCCACCATCTGCAGCTTTTTAAAACTTCTCCTTATATGGGGGGTGATGATAAAGTGGACGGACCACTCCCATTTTTTTGTTGCCGAGTTTATATTGGCCCTTGGACAATTTGTATAAAATACGCCCACTTTTGACTTTTTTTTTAATATCGGCTGAAAAGTATAAAAAGGAGTTACGACGAAATACTACGTCCAAATACTACGAACACACTGTTTTCGTAGTATTTTTGTTTATGTACCAATTTTGCTCATTTTCAATACCAAACAGACCTTATATAAGACAAATATTTGAGATAAATTTCGCCCCCTAGGATCTCCGCCCCGAGCCCTATTAAGAGACAGACGGACAGACATCGTTAGATCGTCTTATATTTTCACGAGGACCCAGAATATATATACTTTATGGGGCTTTAGATGATTATTTCGACATGTTACACAAGGAATAACAAAAACCAATACACCCCATCATTTTTTTATAGTGGGTATGAAAACATATTAGTATATTTTTATACCCACCGTCAAAAAGATGGGTTTGTCATTCCGTATGTAAAATGTCGAAAAAATCATTTAAGATCCTATAAAGTATATATATTCTGGATCCTGGTAAGATTCTGACTCGATCTAGCTATGTCCGTCTGTCTGTCGGAGTAGAATACCTCTCGGGGTATGACCTAGGGGGATAAAATTTGGCTCAAATATTTACATTATATAAGGTTTATGAAAATGGATCAAATTGGTTAACAAAAAAGTTATGGGCCAAATACTAGAAACACATGGTGTCTGTTGTAACTTGAGTTCATACTTTTCAGCTGATATCTCTTCAGCACGTACGACAATGAAATTTTGCACAGATAGACATAAACTCGTAAATCAAATCCGCCGCTTTACCGCCCACCTCTCATATTAGGTGAAACATATATATATATATATATATATATATATATATATATATATATATATATATATATATATGCACAGCGGTCTGTTTGGCTGCAGGAAAAATCTTGACTTTTTTCAATGCAAATTAGTAAATTACCAGATTATAAGCATATCTGTACCGAAATTTTAGCATAAAACCTTAAAAAATCGGAGCTATACCATTTATAGTACGTACCGAAGAGTTTGATTGCACCTTTATACTTAGCGATCTTTTTGGATGCCTGCATTCATAATTTCCGCTAAGTAAATGAAAAGTTTTGTTGCCAGATGTGTGATTTATTTTTGCGTTTTTTAAATTTTGTTTTGCGTTTTTTTGGTGACGCCGTCATCTTTTCTACTTGGCTTTGATCTCCGTAAATAAAAAAATGTAAACAAATAATGAAGAAAATTTAAGACATTTTATTTTAAAAAATAGAACTATTTTTTCGATGACCGTGAAGATTAAAATTAGATTTCTATAGAGGACAGTCCCAGGAACCAAAAAATATGACTGCCACCTCCGAAAAAAGATCTTAGAAGACACCACAAAGCAAACTTTAAAATATGGCCAAATGAAAATTTATTAATAAATCTAAAAAAATTTTGGTACAATAGTTGTTTCTTTCCAATTCTAATCTGCTATGTAAAAGCAATCAAAAAAGTACATTATAATTCGACTTAATATAAAAAAATCTACAAATTAACTGTTATTATGAGCAACAATTTTTGGCAGTTAAATCGAAAACGTATGTGTAGATCAATTTCCATGCTTATACTTGCTATTTACTAAGATATAGAAACTCAGAGTATTTCTGAAGAATTTTCCAAAGTTATAGTCATCATAATATCATCCAATAAGGTATATCTATAATTTTTAGTAGATGTGTATTGTGTACTGAATATAAATTTAAGAAATAGTCGTGAATGTTTGTATGCATATATAAAGATATACTTACTGTGTTTGTTGAAATTTGAATCAATTCAAATTGCAATTCGTTTTCAATTCAAATGAATCTGTAAAATGAATTGGAATTCATTTCCAATTTGTTTAAATTGATTTTGAATTTATTCAAATGAATTAGAACAATGAATTGCAATTCAAATGAATAAAATCAAAAATAAGTTGAAATCAATCAAATTCAAGAGCAGATATAAGGGAATGAAAAATGGAAATTTGATAAAAATAAAAATTTAAGTTTTTAGCAAATAAACAAAATTTTACCATTTTGATAGCATTTTCGCCGATACCTGATAATTCAATTCCTATTCTGCCGCTACGTGACAATTCCAGTATATCAAGGGAATATTTTGTCATAATAATTTTTTTTGAGGAATATGATGTTTTAACGATAAGCCCTTCATATGAATAATTTCTAACCAAACATTTCGATTTCTAGAACTTTGTGATCGGTCCATTATTTCACCAGCCCCCGGAATAGAGTTTTTAACACTCAAAAATGCCTTAAAAATAAGAATATATTAATAAAATTAGGTGCAAAGAAGTTCTGTACAAGTATCAATCTTTGTACCAAATTTTATGAAGATCGGTCCACATATAATCCCCTCTTTCGAAAATCACTTTAACGTGCATAAATGCAATACGAATGTTAGTATCAAGTTAATATTCGACACAAATAAGTTTTATGTAAGTAGAAACAACATTGCCTAATTTTATGAGAATCGGTCCTAAATTTGCCATAGCTCTTATATAAACCCAATTCCAGAAGTCGCCCTAAAGTGCATAATATCATCTAGACATCATAAACCACCAGAATTGAAAAAATGATTTGTGTTTTTTTCTCTTTTTGAGGAATATGATTTTTAATGATAAGCCCTTCATGATTTTTTTCAAACATTTCTATTGCTAGAACTTGATGGAATGTTTTGTTTTCACGTAGTTACAAGCGGGACAAATCTTTTTTAAATTTTTGATACCTGCCTTTATTTTATTTGTACTTTTTTCGAAAAGTGTAGTTTATATACATATTTAACGTTAGTAATTAATTAAATAATTTTTTATGGTGCGCAGGTTTAAAAATGTTTTCATTGGTGGCATTTCAAAATGGACAGTACTGCGTTTCAAATTCCAGTAATGTGCTGCAGAACAGTGATGGATTTTCTTTGAAAGTTAAGGGGACAAGATATGCAGGAGAAGTGCTTTCAAAAAGTGGTAAGTTTTTATCTTATATTTTTATAAATTAATTATAATGTTATAGTTATAATTTTGAAATTATAATTTTTTTCGCTTAATTCTTGTCTGTTTGTTATTATTATTTTTTTTTTTGTACATACATACTTAACCTCAGTTATTTTACATATATTATGAGTGTATGCATTTTTTATGCACTGACCCTGCAAACATTTTCTATCGAAATCGTAACTATATCGACACGCCTGGAAGTTGATATGCGTCGCTTTTACTATCGAATTCTAATCTACTTAGTAACACCGTTCGGGAAGAACTGTGCCACTAAGCGATAGTTCCTTTTGAGTAACGCTTTATTCAGTATTGAATGTCACTAATTCGAATCTTCAAATCCCCACTAAAGCGTTACTCAAAAGGAACTATCCCTTAGTGGCACATTTCTTCCCGAACGGTGTCACTAAGTAGATCAGAATTCGTAACGCTTTAGTAAATTTTGTACGTCACGTATTAAGATCTACTATTTCGCAGTAAAAAGTCTAATAAAAAAATCCTAATTCGAGTCTTTCAATCCCTAATCTAACTATATGAGAATGCGATAGTAAAAGCGAAACATATCAATTTCCCGGTGTGCCGACGTACTTACACTTTCGATAGAAAATATTTGCAGAATTTCAAAACTATTTTGCATAAAATTATTAAAATAATGCTAGTAATACTTATAATTTAAAATAAAGGATTAGGAATGAACAAAATTATCAAAAGTAAAAATATTAAAATTTTTTAAATCACAAAATTAACTCTTTCTGATATTTATTATGGAAAGCAATAAAATTAATTACACAACAATATTTTCAATTCAAATTAACATTAAAAAAAAAGAATATTAAGAAATATTTTAAGTACAAAATTAGAAAAAAATATTTGTTTCTTTCAAATTTAATAAAGTAGGTATATATAATAAAATAAAAATAATTATTAATATTCTAATTTATTTTTTAAATAACAAAAATAACTCTTCCTTGTGTTTACTACAGAAAACAACGAATATAAATGCACAGAAAGATTTTAAATTCAAATGAGAATTTAACATCTATTAGAATATTTGCAAAATTGCCTGCAGTTATTAGTATGTTCGGTGACAATGTATGATTTTTAGAAAGGTTATGATGTTCGCATTATAAAAAGTGTAATACTATGTTTCCACCATGTTTTTCAGTAATATAATATACGATTTCTATATATTACAAGACTACATTATTATTTATTTTAATTTTGTATTGAATTTTCTATGTAATTAAAATAAATAAAAATTTGTTGGTTAATTTTTTTCTAAAATCGCCTGTTTTTCTAAAATAATTAAAGAACAAATGTATTACACTTTTTACAAGGCGAACACTATATACTTTTCTAAAATCATACTTTCTCGCTGAACAAATAGCTGACTATTAAGAATTTTGGAAATATTTGAAAAAATATTTGTAATAAATTTTCTCTAATTTCTCTTTCAAATGTTTCCATTTTTATAAAGGGGATTCCCTTTATTAAAAACTATATGATCTTTTAATCATTTCCATACTTTATTACCAATTTTAATGATGATGTACCATTTTAAATCATTATTTAAATTTTATCTTGGCCATGAAAGTTTTTTCAATCATTTTTGTCAATATTTAAGATTTTTGAAATTTAGAAATAAATACCGCTACTTAACCAAAAATTACCACAATTTACTCTACGCATTTCAAGCATTACAACAACAAAAGAATTTCTTCAAAATATTTAATGACAACAACAACTTTTGAATTCTTTTCAAACTTTAAAAAAAAATTGATTTAAAATTTTGAAAATTATAAATAAAATTTGGAAAATTATAAATTCTTTTTCAAATTTAAAATGCAAAAATTCAACTCTGCTAAAATATTTTTCAGATACTCTAAAACGAAACATTTCCAAAATTTTGATTGCTGTATCTACAAATTTTAATCTTCCACAGAATAGACTTGTAAAATCGAATTTTTAATATATTTTTAATTTTTTGTTCAATAGAAAATTATTCTGAAAATTAGCGACTTGTGCTGCAGGCATGTCATATATAAGTCACACTTTTAAAAAATGTTGTTTATGTTGTTAAGAATTTTATATAAAACAAAAGTTTCTGTCCATGTTCTGGCCCTAAAATTGTTAATAACATAATTTAATTATATAGAAAATGTATTCGCTTGCCCGGAAGTAGTTGAAATATTGATAATTTCTTTTAAATTATGATAAACGCTTACCTTATGTTCTTAATTTTCCTTTTATAAATAAAACTTACGAATTTTTTGTTTTACTATGAGCTTACATAAATAATTTTAGTTAATGTCAATATTTTTTCACTCTAATCACTTCAAAACTTATATTTTTACTAAGCAAAATTATATTTTTTCTGCTTGTTCTTTTTCCCATTATGAAATGTAAACAATCGCCAAAAACATGATTTTATGATAAAATTTCGAAACTAATGTGTGTTGTTTTTGTAAAGTTTTGAACATTCTACTATTAATCATCTTAGAGTGCAGAATTCGACAGATTATGTGGATTGGTAAACAACAATCTTCCAAATGCTAGAAAAGGTGTTGAGAAATAGTGTTTTCATTTTTGGATAACTGTAACTGTTATCCAAACAACTTCGAATAGTGATTAAAGAAGTTACGTCTAGAAGATTCAATTCGTATACTAATATATTTTGTTGTTGGAAAATTGAGAGAAATCTTCTATAATTATTATTATGGAATTATAAAACTTGATATAACACAAATTTGTATGGGAACTTGTTGGTCGATTTTTCATTGGGTAATTTTGCTAGGAGTCGTTTTATGTTTTGTTTACAAATTTTTTACAATATATTTGAAATAAATATCCAAAACTAATGACAAAAAATAAATTTTTAAATTACAGAAAAAAATATTATTTTATTATTATTATTATTATTATTATTATTATTATTATTATTATTATTATTATTATTGGCATTTAGCCTTATTCTACCATTTTTAAAGTTCAATCTAGCCTCACTCCCGGAAACACTGTATACGAGTATAGAAAAAAAAAATTTAAATTAAAAAAAATTGCCTCGTTCATGTTTAGAATTGCAAATAGATAATCACAGATTCATTTTGCAGATTTGGTTTTAAAAAGATAAATAGAAACTAAAGCGTCGTGATGTGTTTAACTTTCATTAATATTAATTTATAACTTTGTTTTTAACAGCATTCATTTAATTAAAACAGGTGTATTTTCCAATAATTCCCAAGCTTTCAAAAACAAATCAATGGGCGAATAAAATAATTAAAAACAAATAGAATGATTTATTACACATAAATTATGTAGATTATAGTAAATTTAATATAAACTAAAAAAAGTTTTTTCAATCAATTAATTAATTCTAAAATAGAAGCTAAGACTACATTTTACGAAATTTGAAATCGACGTATTTATGTGTGTATCAACCTCTTTATAACCTACAACCTCATAGGTGATATTTGTAATGCACGGAAAAATTCATTAGACTTCCATCAGGATCACTTCCTGAGTCCATTTATTGATGTCCATTCGTCTGGACTTTTAGCTGGCTGTCCACACAAGCTTTGTGTGCAAATTGCAAGTCGCAATTTGGAAAATAATAAATAATAAAGGGAAATGATTAAATTTTCAATTAATTTTTACATTTAATTGTAATTGGATATTTTTCAATTACAATTACATATAACTGCAAATAATAATATTCAATTACGTTCTGAATCCTTTAAAGCTAACTCATATAGAAATGTAGTTAGAAATATTCAATGTACGATTTTTATTTGGGGCATTTTTTTTATAATAAATCTATATCTCTTAAATTTCTGGTCGGATCGGATTGAAATGTATGTGGGGAAAGACTTGGGCTTTCAGAAAAACTATTTTGTATAATAATACGAAATTGACGACCTCGAGTAATTATAAATTTTAAAAAAATCGTAAGTTCCACAAATCAGCTCCGATTTCAAATGTTTTTATATGCTTATCTCATTTATTTTGTTTTTCGGGAATAAGTCCTGAGGAATATGAGGGATTTTATTTAAATATTCTACAACAGATTTCAAATACGCAAAAAATTTTTTTGATTATCTCAATTCGTCTAACCGTGAAAAATGTTCAAAGTTAGCACTCTGAAATTAGCATTGTACACATTTGTTTTATATAACTTAAAAGAATAGTAACAAATTTTGTGAAGTTCGGTCCATAGTTCATCAAAGGCTCCATAAAAAGCAAACGCTCGAAAAAGCCTTTAGTGCGTTTGTGCAGAAATTTAGCTTTATATGGCTAAAAATTATAAATTTCTGTGATAATCGGTCATTATTTACCATAGGTCTTATATAAAGCAGCCTTTCGAAAAGTACTTTAAACGCATAATTCGCTATCAAATAGTATTATTGTATAAAATTTGATCCAATTTATTAGCTGGAACAAATTTTAGTTGCTTATTAGTATTCGACATAATTCAGTAATATGAAAAATTTGCATTTATTTTTTTAGATAACAGAGATTATCTTATAGAATGCAAAAACAAAAATAACTACTTTTCGTTGCTAAATAAACCATCAACTGATTTGCCAAAGCAACTAGTTCCACTCATAAACAAACTAGAAGCAACAAATTATTCTAAAGAAAGTATCTCTTCTGTCAACACTTTAAAATTAAAAGCTTGTCCTGCTACAATACCACAACACTACGATTCTTCTACCGTGGAATCTGGTTCCAATTCATTCTCTACTATAGTACCTGACATTTTTTATGGAAAACTCAAAACCGATTTTAAAATGCCTTCAACATCAAATGCATCGAAAACTTATTCTATCAAAACACCGCAAAACGGCGATTCTGCTAGCATGAGCTTTGGTTCCAGGTCGTCTTCCATAACAACACCTGACATAACTTATGCACAATCCAAACTTTGTCCAGCAAGATCACCGCAAGACTGCAATTCTACTTCCGTGGGTTCTAGTTCCAGTTCGTCCTTAGCTACATCACCTGAAAAAACTCCTGTAAAACAATTTTATGATTCAAGTCCTTTTACATCACCAGTTACATCAAACTTTTCTCCTGCTAATATTTCACGGCATCGCAATGATTTTTCCATAGGCTCTGGTTCTAGTTTGTCTTCAGCTACGCCACCTGACAAAATTCCTGTAAAACAATTTAATGATTCAAGTTCTTTTTCAACACCAGTTGCGTCAAACTCTTGTCCTGCTAATATTTCATGGCACCGCAATGATCTTTCCATAGGCTCTGGTTCTAGTTCGTCTTCAGCTTCACCACCTGACAAAATTCCTGTAAATCAATTTAATGAGTCAAGTTTTTTTTCAACACCAGTTACGTCAAACTCTTGTCCTGCTAATATTTCACGGCACCGCAATGATCTTTCCATAAGCTCTGGTACTAGTTCGCCCTCAGCTGCATCACCTGACAAAACTCCTGTAAAACAATTTAGTGATTCAAGTCCTTTTCCAACACCTATTGCGTCAAACGCTAATATTTCACGGCATCGCAAAACTTTCTCCATAAGCTCTGGTTCCAGTTCGTCCTCCACATCACCTGACACAACTCCTGTAAAAAAATTTAGTGATTCAAGTCCTTTTTCAACACCTATTGCGTCAAACTCTTGTCGCAAAATTCTTTCCATAAGCTCTGGTTCTAGTTCGTCCTCCACATCACCTGACACAACTCCTATAAAACACCTTAACGATTTAAATTCGCTCTCGACATCCGTTGCATTGAAAGTTTGTCCTGCTATAACACCACAACACTGCGATAAGTTAAACATTTTATGTCAAGATAAAAATAACTGTAGCGACCTGATAACCACACCTTCCTTTTCTACACCTGCACTTAGTAGTACAATCAATACAGACTTAACTGTGTCAAATAACAACACAACATCTGAGTATCTTCCGGATGCTATGAGTGAAAATTTTAGATCCACAGATGATATATCAATGGAACAAAATACAAGTGTTGATATAATCAAACATCCTTTAAAATTGCCTGATGTGAAAGTGCCACATAGAAGTCGTCAAACAAAAAAACATTTCTGTATGTTTTGCAAAACATTACAAACTACATTATCAAGACATTTCTACCTAAAACATAGGTCAGAAAGTAAAATTAAAGAAGCCTTAAATTTTCCTAATAATTCAAAAGAGCGGGCACGAATATTAGCGGAGTTAAGAAAACAAGGTGATTTCATGCATAATACTTCTGAAGAATATAATAGTGGAATTCTTATTGTAAGCAGACAACAGCAATCTAAATGTCAAAACAGTGCAGATGATTATGCTTGCTGCAAAAACTGCAAAGCCTTTTTTTCTAAAAAATCATTACGCAGTCACTTACGCAAATGTTCAAATAAAAATTTTAACGCAAGAGACAATCTCATATATGGTAGAAAAATGACTCAATACATTCACCCAGCAGCAAATTTAGTACTGAGAACCAAGATTTTTCCAGTTTTGAGAAATGATGACGTCACGAGAGCCATAAGATATGATGAACTAATAGTAAAATTTGGCAATAAACTCTCAGAAAAGTACACATTATCTCACCAACATGATATGATAAGATCTCAATTAAGGCTGTTAGGAAGATTTTTGATTGAGGTAATAAAACTCAGTAACAAAAGTATCATTCAATTTAAAGATATTTTTAAGCCCAATTTATTTGATCTTTGCGTAAAGGCTTTGCGAAAAGTTGCTAACTGGGATGAGACTTTAATGTGGTTCAAAACTCCGGCTGTTGCTCACCAATTGACGTCTTTAATAAAGAAATGTGGTTCAAAACAAAGATCGGAGTATATCAAAACTCAATCAGAAAAATCAAAAAAAGAACTTGAAAAATTTTTATTGCTATGGGAAGAGGAGATTCCAGTATTAAAAGGCCCTGGATGATCAGTGCAACCAAAAGCGGACAAAAAAAACCTTATTGCCATCAAAGTCTGACATAAAAATATTATACGAGTTTTTAAAAAATAAAATGTTTAATGCAATTTCTACATTGCAAAAAAAATTTAATTTACATTCATGGAAAGAACTAGTAAAGTCCTCGTTAATTTTCATTCAAATATTTAATAGAAGACGAGCAGGAGAAATTGAACGTCTCACAATTAACAGTTATTTAAATAAAGAAATGGTAACAGAAAGTTTTGGGGGCGAAATTATTGAAACAATGTCGAATGAATCTTTATCTTTTGCAAAACAATTTGTTCGTTTAACCCTGCGAGGAAAGCTTGGAAGGACAGTAAGTGTTCTTCTTAGTCCATTATGTACAAAATCAATTGACTTGATTTTAAAATATAGGAATAACGCAGGAGTGCCAGAAAGCAACGAATATATTTTTTCTAAAGAAGTTACGTCAAAATTTGCCAAGCCATATTACAGAGCTTGTCCGTTACTGAAACAATTTGCTATGGAAAGCGGAGCTGCCATCCCTGAGAGCTTAAGAGGAACATCTCTCCGAAAGCACATTGCAACATACATTTCCTTGTTAAATGTTGAGGATGCAACAGTGGATAAAGTAGCAAATTTCATGGGACATAATAAGGATATCCACAAAAGTATATACAGAGTATCTGTTCCGGTAGCAGAAGTAACATGCATATCAAAACTTTTGCTGTCAGCAATTGGTGGTGAGGACGAAGAAGACGAAGAGGACGAAGATTGTACTAACAATACTAACATTTTTGAGCATCAGGACGAAATAGACCCAGATTCACACATTAATACTAGCCGAAAAAAACGAAGCAGTAAGTTCAAAAAGCTCATTCAAATTGTAATAATATATCATCGTATAACATATTATCACCTTTTATATAATAGCGTCGCCTTATGGAAAAACGAAACGAAATAAATGGACTCAAGAAGAGCGAAACGCAATTATTTCTACCTTTGGAGAGTTAAAAAAAATGGAAAAGCTACCAAGTATGATGGAATGTTTGGCTGCAATCAAAAACAATTCTGCTTTAAAAAATAGAACTCCACAGCAATTAAAGTCGTGGATTGATAATCAGAGGAGATATAAATAAGAATATAGGTAATAGATCTAATATTAAAATATACATATTCTATATCAAATATTAAACAATTCCTTTTTCAATCTCAAAAACAATTTTTCAGTGTCCATTTGAGGCTGTCATTCTTTAAATCGAATGCCATCTGATGACCTTGATACGTCTGATTGAAATTTAATTTTCTTTTAACAACAGGTAAGCCTTTGTTTTTGCACCATATAAAAAAGATTTCCCTTACTTAATTTACTTTTTTTACGGCTATTTCAGGCAGTTATTTTCCGCAACACTTTCTTTGGAATAATTTGCTAAAACTATGTATATACAAATACAATTTTTCTTCTCCCAATAATACCAGTGTAAACTTAATCTATAATCTGTCTCGTAACACATCCATCTGTAAACTTGTTTCTTTTAAGGCAGCGGCACTTATACGCAACATCATGTTAACCATCAACCATTAACAAGTCGTATTAGAGATATGCTTCAATATATTGTGCAACATTTTTTTAACACAATATTAAATGTTAAAAACTAATCAAAAAAATGTTCAAATTTTAAACACTATATATAAATGTACTTTTATGAATGTGAATTATAAAAAAGTACAAAATTATTTAACTTCTTTAAGTACCATTTATACATATACATAACGCAGTATTAAATGTTAAAAACTAATCAAAAAATGTACAAATTTTAAATACTATATATAATTGTACTTTTATGAATGTGAATTATAAAAAAGTACAAAATTATTTAATATCTTTAAGTACCATTTATACATATAAATAACGCAGTATTAAATGTTAAAAACCAATCAAAATATGTACAAATTTTAAATACTATATATAAATGTACTTTTATGAATGTGAATTATAAAAAAGTACAAAATTATTTAATTTCTTTAAGTACCATTTATACATATACATAACGCAATATTAAATGTTAAAAACTAATCAAAAATTGTACAAATTTTAAATACTATATATAATTGTACTTTTATGAATGTGAATTATAAAAAAGTACAAAATTATTTAATATCTTTAAGTATCATTTATACATGTACATAACACAATATTAAATGTTAAAAACTAATCAAAATATGTACAAATTTTAAATAATATATATAAATGTACTTTTATGAATGTGAATTATAAAAAAGTACAAAATTACATATTATCTTTAAGTACCATTTATACATATACATAACGCAGTATTAAATGTTAAAAACTAATCAAAAAATGTACAAATTTTAAATACTATATATATAAATGTACTTTTATGAATGTGAATTATAAAAAAGTACAAAATTATTTGATATCTTTAAGTGCCATTTATACAAATAACGCAGTATTAAATGTTAAAAACCAATCAAAATATGTACAAATTTTAAATACTATAAACAAATGTACTTTTGTAAATATGTATTATAAAAAAAAGTACAAAATTATTTAATTTTTTTTAATAAGTACCATTTATACATACCATTTATACATATACATATGTATTTACACATGTACATATATAGACACAAATGTGATAGTATAAATGTAAATTATATATTATTAAAAAAATTCTTTAAAGTTTTGAGTTATAAAATCTTTTTGATATTGTGACAAATATTGTTTTATTATTTTTTCACATTTTTGAGTTTTAATTTGGGACTTGTGAATAAACGGTATTTCAGAATTTTAATTAATCAACTAATAGCTCATTTACATATGCACAAGTGATATCTATTTCTATCTATATCTACCTATTTTTATTAGATTTTAATTAGATTTTCCATACAAATTGAAATCTAGTTCGTAATGAGATTTTACCAAAATTTAATTTAATTTTAGTTAGATTTTGAAAAATATCGTTATTCAACACTGTTTTTCTTTCAGTGTGTTAGAAAAATACAATAATGTGCCAAATTAAAATGGCATTTGTTTATAAAAAATATTTTTGAAAATAAAACAAAACAGTGAAAACATAAATAAAATTTAATTTACAAACATTCAAGAATTAATTTAAAATTAAAAAAAAGTTATGTGTTCTTTTTAATTGAGTTTTATTGATGGTGTAAAATTAATTTATAATTGGAATGTCAAGCAAAATCTTCAAAACTACCAAAAGTATGTATATAAACGGTACAGATATTGTAATACTTGAAATGTAATTCGAACGAGATTTCAAGTTATGTGTAAATGAGGTATAATCAACATTTCTGATTAATCAGAATTTTGATTATTTGAATAATATCACATTCCTATACATACGTATCAGAGCCATAAATGAATCATTAATTTTTGAATTAATTCACGAATTTAAATTAAATTTTGAATTAATTCTTTTCACACAAAAAAATTCAATGAAATTTGAGTCAATTCAAATGAATTTGGTAAAAATGGATTTCAATTCATTTCCAATTCAAATGAATTTGTAGAATGAATTGCAATTCATTTCCTATTCATTTGAATTGAATTGATTTTGAATTAATTCAAAAGAATTAGCAATTCATTTCCAACTCATTTGAAATGAATTGATTGAAATTTGAATTGAATTTGTAAGTAAATCTACAGTAAGCATCACTGTCGTTTTGTTATTCAACTAATTTTTATGTAAAAGACAGCAAGCATTACTCTCGTTTTGTATATCACCTAGTATAGTCCAAAGGCAAAAAATTAATACTTATACATATACATATACATATACATATACATATACATATACATATACATATACATATACATATACATATACATATACATATACATATACATATACATATACATATACATATACATATACATATACATATACATATACATATACATATACATATACATATACATATACATATACATATACATATACATATACATATACATATACATATACATATACATATACATATACATATACATATACATATACATATACATATACATATACATATACATATACATATACATATACATATACATATACATATACATATACATATACATATACATATACATATACATATACATATACATATACATATACATATACATATACATATACATATACATATACATATACATATACATATACATATACATATACATATACATATACATATACATATACATATACATATACATATACATATACATATACATATACATATACATATACATATACATATACATATACATATACATATACATATACATATACATATACATATACATATACATATACATATACATATACATATACATATACATATACATATACATATACATATACATATACATATACATATACATATACATATACATATACATATACATATACATATACATATACATATACATATACATATACATATACATATACATATACATATACATATACATATACATATACATATACATATACATATACATATACATATACATATACATATACATATACATATACATATACATATACATATACATATACATATACATATACATATACATATACATATACATATACATATACATATACATATACATATACATATACATATACATATACATATACATATACATATACATATACATATACATATACATATACATATACATATACATATACATATACATATACATATACATATACATATACATATACATATACATATACATATACATATACATATACATATACATATACATATACATATA